>QJPP01002626.1:0-140749 GCA_003996215.1 Jaltomata sinuosa
CTTCACCATATTCTCTGTGGGATTCGACCCCAACCTAGTTGGGTTCTATATTTGACTACGACCGCTTACGCTTCTTTAATTAGAGGTGTAGTTTGGGCGTTATCAAAAAAGTGGCGCCGTTGCCGGGGAATACGGTTGTTAATTAAGTCTGGTGTGTTTATTTGACTCTTAGTCATAATTTCCTGCTTTACGTTTATTTGTTGTTTTTGTTTTTGATAGGGTACAGATTTGTGCATGCCAAGTACCCGAAGCTCGGGTGAATCAACAGTACCTTACGACCCCGAGCTTGCGAGAACATTAAGGCAGAATATGGCTACACAAAACGAGGCAGCAAGGATCACTGCAGAACTGCAGGCCCAACAAAATCTGAATGCTGGTGGTCTGCTGGATGATGTCGCACGGAATGATGAGGATCTCGATCTAGATGGAGCTGGCGCTACGGGCACCATTGTTCTTCCTCCGCTAGCGCCCGGGGCCAAGTTCAACATTACCAGCACGATGATTCAGCTGTTGAACTTGAGAGGAGTATTCCGGGGTGTAGCTGGTGATGATCCGAACCGTCACTTGATGAACTTCGTGGGCATCTGCAAGTCATTCGAACTGCCGGGAGTGAGTCAGACAGCGATCAGACTCAGGTTGTTTCCGTTGTCTCTGTTTGATGAGGCAGCGTTGTGGTTGACAGAGCTGACCCCCGACTCTATCGCAACTTGGGGAGAGTTGAAAGGAGCTTTCCTAGAAAGGTTCTTTCCTCCCTCAAGGATGATACAGTTGAGGGACGAGATCAGCAATTTCAGGCAACAACCGCACGAAGCGTTACATGAGACTTGGCTGAGGTTCAAGAAGAAGCTGACACAATGCCCTAACCATCAGCTGAACGACGAGTTTTTGATGCAGAGTTTCTACAGGGCACTGAATTCGGCTACCAAGCCGACGTAAGACAACGCAGCAGGTGGAGCGTTTATGGGTCGCACTTTTGCCGACGCCACAACTATTTTTGATAGGCTCACTAAAACCAACAGGGCCTGGCACACACGGGATTCAGAGGTAGCAGCTAGTACTTATGTAGTTGGTGTGTCAGCTGAGCAGCGTAGAAAAGACAAGGAACGCGACCAAGACATGGCGCATATAAAAACGCAGCTGGACCTCTTGACCAAGCACTTGATGTCAGGAAGTATGGAGAAGGTACAAGCTGTGGGTTCCCAAGGCATGGAGACTGAGGAGGCAAATTACTTGGGGGGTTTCCAGGCCAATGGCCAGGGAAACCAAGGTCGGAACTACCAGAGAGACAACCACTATGAGAAAGATGGTTACAGAGATCGCGATCAAGGTAGATGGAGGAATAACACCGATAGAGGTGGGTTGTATGTTCCACTTGGTAATCGAGATAGAGCTAGCACTGAGACAAGAACGTCGAAATTGGAGAGCATGATGGCAAAGATGCTGCTGAAGGTGGAATCGACTGACTCTGGGGTAAAGGAGATGAGGACTGAGTTATCAACGTTGAGTCAGGTAGTAGAGTCACATTCCACCGCGATCAAGCAGTTGGAGCAGCAAGTGGGGCAAATCTCGGCATCTCTGAACCAAAGGAAGACAGGTACCTTGCCGAGTGACACGACTCATCCGAGGAATGACGCTAGCTGTATGGTGATCACCACAAGAAGCGGAAAAATATTACCGGAATCACATCCGGTAATTCAGACTCAAGGTGATGTTGCGGATGATGAAGAGGCGGTAGGAGGAAACTCCAAAGCCCGCGGAGAAAAGCAAGGAAGCTGAAAAGCTTCCAACTATGATGCCTCGACCACCACCTCCTTTCCCCCAGCGTTTGAAAAAGAAAGCTGATGACGGTAAGTTCCTAAACTTCATGACCATGCTGAAGCAGAGCGCTGGAACAAATGCCCGGTTATGCCAAGTTCATGAAGGACTTGATTACAAAGAAGAGGTCGGTAAGTTTTGAACCGGAAGATAACCTCCACCACTGCAGCGCTATTTCTTCAAGGTCCTTAGTCGAAAAGAAGGAAGATCCAGGCGCTTTCACTGTTCCCTGCACTGTTGGAAAGCTCAACTTCGGGAAAGCCTTGTGTGATCTGGGTGCTAGCATCAACTTGATGCCGCTAGCCTTCTATAAACAACTAGGTTTGGGAGCTCCTAAACCAACGTCCATAAGAGTGATGATGGCTGACCGCTCAGTAAAGCGACCTGTGGGAATATTGTCTGATGTGCTAGTAAAGATCGGTAAGCTTATTTTCCCAGCTGACTTTGTGATCTTGGATTGCGAAGTGGATTTCGAAGTTCCCATAATCTTGGGACGACCATTGCTAGCCACAGCAAGAGCCTTGGTTGACATGGAGAAAAACGAACTGACCTTCAGGCTGAACAATGAAATGGTCAAGTTCGATGTGTCCAGAGTGATGAAGCAACCAAGTGACATGAGGGTGGTCGCGGTCATCAATGCTATTGAGGAAGTCCCTGCTGATGTGTATCCTGAGGAGAAACATGTAGAGGAAGGCGGTGAAAATAGAACTAAGAAACGAAAACACCGCAAGAGAATCTACAAAGAAAGAGCGAAGAAGTTGTCGCGACTAGCGATGGAGCCCAAAAAGGAAGCTGGAATGCCACACTCCATCGAGTTCTCTTGTTTTGGAGACCCTGGCGGTCTCCAACATCATTCCAAAATCTGAGTCACATCGACTTCACAGGTATTCCTTTATTCTCACAGTTTTTAGTTTGCATATATATGCATTGGGGACAATGCATGAGTCTAAGTTGAGGGTATTGGGAAACCTGTGAGTCACCACCGAGGGTTTTTGTTGCCGAGTTCTTTTCCCTCCGGTGTGCTATCTAGTAGAACCGGCATGGTTAGGTTGTTTATTTTAATTTTTTTTTTAGTATCTATAGCAAGCATCATGGCGTTTTTCTTGACTAAAAGGAGCCTCTTCTGAAAAAGTTTCTGGTTTTGTACTTATGTTGAAACGATTGACTGTCTGGATCCTTGAATGTCATTGTGTGATTATGATTAGAATGAGTATGCTTAAGCCGAGCGGTTGTTTGATAGTTGGTAGCGATATAGTTTCTTGGTGCCAAGTGTGTGAGATGATTGTTATAAATTCTTACTCTGTGCATGCATCTAGAACTTGCCCGGTCTATTTTGTTAAGTTTGAAGTTTAGTTGCTTAGGAAAGGATCACAGGCCCTTTTTGTGTGCAGTCCACTTAACCTATAAGACCGTCCAAATGCAAATACTCCCTTTGATCCCTGTTTGAGCCATAATTGACCTTGTTCTTTCAATAACCTGTCACCGTACCTATTTAACTTTGAATCCCTATTTTGGCCCTGGTCCTTCCTTGGACATCGTGCACCTCAACTCCGGCAATCAGCCTAAGTTGAGGGTGGCTACTATAGAGGTAAACCCTGTTTTGGCCCTGGTCCTTCCATGGACATTGTGCACCTCAACCCAGGCAATCAGCCTAAGTTGAGGGTGGCTACTACAGAGGTGAATGATAAGAAAAAGAGGATAGTGAAGATTGGTTGTGAATAGAGTGAAAATTTGGGTGTGTGCCTAAGAAAAGAAAAAAATAGAGATAAAAAAAAAAAGATCGAAAAAGAAATAAAAAGAATTGTCAAAATAAAGAGGTCGCACCTGTAGCTAGAGAGAAGGAAATAAAAAGGTGAATAAGGATGGACAAAGTAAAGGATGTGGTAATAAGACGTCGGTAGTTCCAAGGAGGGATTAGTCACTAACCCCTAAATGTATCCTACCTGCACCTGAAGCCTCATTACAAGCCTAAACAAGTCCTGTAGTGATCCTGAGCGGCTTTCTGAAGAACTGAAATAAAATAGTAAGGGCAAGCCTATGGTATCGCATGTGCATTGTTTGAAATCATTTGTGAGTGTGAGCGCTTACCTAGTCCCAAATCTTGTGTGTGGGATTTCTTTGTGGTGAGGGCACCAAAATGTCTGTATTGTCTATTGATTGTTAGGATAGCTGCACGTGTGAATGTAGAATGTTCTATCATATCGGAATGACGTGTTTGAATCCTTGCAAGTTAGTGTTTCATACATTCGTGTGCTACGAGGGAGCTTGATTTAATGGATTAAGATGTGGAATGACCATGAGTTGCTAGAGACATGAGTTCGTGTTCTTAGTTGAGTCTTTTTATTGTTTTATGTTATGTTGCTTGAGGACAAGCAAACGTTTTAAGTTGAGGGTGTTGATGTGCCGCTAATTTACGTCACTTTCGACTCCTTTTTACTAAGAACAATCGTACGTTTTCAAGCAACCGTTGTTGTTTTTGATGTTTTTATGTTGTATTTGTAGGAAATGGAAACAAACACGGAAACGGAAGGAAATACGCGAAAAACAACATTCTGCCTAAGAGTGACGGCCTGAGTGACGGCCCATCACACATGTGACGGTCCGTCACAGTGACCGTCACACCAAGGCAGCTGAGGCAGCATCACTGGTTAGCAGTGACGGTACAGGCGACGGTCCATCACTGGCTTGATGGTCCGTCAGCCTGGCCGTCAAGTTAAGGCAGACGCGCGACGCGGAATTCGAGCGTTTTTTGGATTGGTTTCCTAGACTCCTATAAATACCCTATGTTAGTTTTATTTTACATATCACCTTTCAATTAGTTTTTACACGTTTTTACAATAGTTTTAGGAGTTTGAGCGAGACTTTGAGCGCAAGCAACACGGTTTCTTGATCTTGCAAGCGTGTTCTTGATTCGTTCTTGAGTTCTTGGTTTTTCTTGTTCTTGGATTATTGAAGGGTATTTTCATCATATTGTAAGAATATTCTTTCCTTTATTATGAATTTCTTCTTTTCTTCTTCGAGCATGAGTAACTAAAACACCCGCAACTAGGGTTGTGGGAGCCATGGCTAAAGTAACAATATAGATTCCGGGTAGCAACGGGTTCAATTTACATGTAGTCACGTTGTTAATCATACTTTATGTCACATTTTATAGTGGTTGCAAACATTAGAACATGTCTAGGTTTAATTTGCTTGAGTAAAGAGATTAAAACCGGGAAACTTGATTAACAACAAGGATTCGAGACTACTAACTCTCGTCTAATGATTAATGCTGTAACTAGATTAATCCACTTGATGTTTAGGATTGAAAGCTAAAAAGCACATCTTTTCGAGGTCGAGAGAATAGAAAAGGAAATTTGTTTATTTGGTCGAGAGACGTTTAGATGATACCATTGACGCAATCACATCGTGACACGCATATAGAAAGAACCCTGTAACGCCTAGAATCGATTGTTACAACGCCATGGTGAATACGTCCCTAGTTCGCATTCTCTCATATTGATTAAAACTCACACATTTATTACTTGTTTTGTTTACGCTTTGTTCACACAAAACCCCCCTTTTTTACCGGAAACTATTGACCATCAGTCACGTACTTCACTAAAGGCTTAATCTTCACCATATTCTCTGTGGGATTCGACCCCAACCTTGTTGGGTTCTTTACTTGACTACGACCGCTTACGCTTCATCAATTTGAGGTGTAGTTTGGGCGTTATCACCTAGCCGAAGAAAATTTAGTAACACCAAAAGAATACAAGTGATCACCTGTATGAATAGTATATAATAAAGAAGCTCAAGAAGGTTGCTTTATCCTTTTCAAATTCCTCCTTCTAAAGTTTGGTATTCCGAGCTTATCAAGTTTGAAGTAGCCCCTTGCTTCCTCCGGTAAGTGATCATTAGTGTAGAAATATTGCGGAGTGTCCAACTGATGACTATGTTTCGAAATCTTGTCCGCTGCATAATTTGCTTCCCTGTAGGTATGATTGCATTGAAAATTCTCAAGCATGTTGGTTAAGTTTAGAAGAGTTGCAAGATACTCTTGGATACTACATGGAGGTTTACTAGTATGATTGAGCCATTTAGTGAGCAACTCCGAGTCAACCTCAAGGTTTACATTGCTATAACCATGTTGATTGCACCAAGTGAGACCGTAGATAACCGCTTGGATATCCGCTTGGTTGTTGGTACCAATTCCCAGTGGTGTAGCAAATGCAAAAATAAAATTGCCTTGGTGATCTCTAACTACGCCACCAGCTCCAATGCTGCTCGGATTATCAATAGCACTCCCATCCGTATTAAGTTTGATCATAGTAGGCAATTTTCAGTACAAAATGAGTCATTATATTAGATATCAATTTACCATTCGTTCATCCCAGAATGGACATTGGTTGAAGAGGAGAGACATGAGGTCAAAATTAAAAAGAACATTACTCTCAAGGTCATTTATATTGAACCTTACTTGTCTTATGGTAAGGAAAGCTTCCCCATTTCTTATCGCGATGGACCATGTCTCATTGCAATAGGTTATAATGATGAGGATCAGCTCATCACGATGGCTCATCATAATGAGTGACCCCTTCATCGCGAGGAAGTACAAGTTCTAGAATGGAAAAACTCATCCCCAACCCCTTATTTTAAAAAACACTTTGATTTCTAGGAATCAAGGGTCAAACCTAACACGATAATCACCATATTCAGAGTTCTATGAGCCTAACTACCATCCCAAAACTTCCTATGGGGATCTACACCCTTCGACTATCCATAAATGGATTCCATACTAATCATACAACAAGTCGTGAGGCCCCAACTATCTCTAAGTCATAGGATGCTAGATTTTGTCAAAGCTCACCCTAGCTTGAGATTTTATCAACTCTCCTATTAGGGACTTTTCTAGATAGGTGCTTATGCCCTCACTTTACTATAACGAATACAACACAACCAAAGACTACATCACAATCCATAATTCAAAACTAAACAACTAAACATTAAATTTTTAACCAAAATCATACTACCCCAAGGTCTGCCACTCTTATACTAGAAAAACATCTAGTAGGGTACTTACACCTTAATAATTTTATAGCTGATAATACCATTGAATACTATGCCATGTTTTCCCTTATGGTAATCTATGTTGTGACTCTTTTCCATACCTCAAAGGTCAGCATACTAGGATAGGTCATCTAAAGCACAATACCAACAACCACATAACTATGGGTTTCATTAACCCATAATTTCCCCACCACCAGTCACCTTAGTCCACTCGAATTGAGATCACATCAACTTAGTTACATATACTCACTGAGCACATACCTCCTTTATGCTAATACCAATCCAACCCATAATCTTAAGGATATGAAAGTCAGTAATAGACATATCAAGTCATCACAAATCATGCTACTATAAGCACTTACACAACATAGAAGTCGTCACTAAGTTTAAGACACTATTCCATTAGCTGATCATTTAATCACCCAACTCTATTAAACTTATAACTCTAGATGAGTCATGCACCTTTACATATCTTGCCTCTTAACACCTAGCCATACTAGACTTTAGGTCCTCAAATTATAATACCATATTCTCTTATCATGATCAATTCTCCTAACTATCCTTCAGCAAGAATATCTCACATTCAAAATATGCAAAATAGCAATTTCCCTTTTTTAAGTCATTAAAACTCACGCCACTGGCCCAAAGCAAGGCAGTGGAGCAAACTTTCAATCTGCATGGCCATTTTCTTCTTGTTTTGCGATGTCTATTCTTCCTTGGTTCCTTATTGCGTTGTTTTCTTCTTGTTTAAGCCCTGAATACCTCAAGACACTCCTACATAAATAAAACACCAAACACAAATGTGATTATCATCATTCAAGATCAAAATGATACTAAAAATAGAACAAATATGTGGCAAATGATCGTATAAAATCATGACTTTTAGCCTCAAATTAACACCCCATACCTCGAGTAAGATATACGCTCATGACTTAGACTCTACTATAAACTACCCCAATTGAAAAGTTTACTCAAGCATAAACTACAACAACTACCAATGGCAAGTTTTTAATACAACATGCTTCATTTATTCAAAGCTCATAAAAACTATTTCAAGACCTCCTATTCTCATGAATTCACTCTACGATATTAGCAAACACTCAAAATTCACCCAATCAAGAGATCAAGCATTTCACCAACCTTTTGTCAACCATGTGCCCTAACCACAAGAGAGTTACTTATATTTACTCACAAGTATACAACCATACACAAATAGGTATAAGAATAAGATTATTCTCACTCTCGATAAGAAGTTCACATGCAACATATGATTAACCACAAGATTACCGTTAGTGTAATACTCCACTAATATAAGAACATCAAACTCAAGATCAAGTAGGACCTTTATGGTTGTAATGTAGGCTAAGGGACATGTAGGAATTATTTTAGCAAAAATAGTGACTATCTTTGCTAAGCACTTTAATACATCATAATTTTTTCATTTATGTACCTTGCTCAATCAACTAATTTCTTTCTTCTATTCTTCTCATCCATATATTTTTTTTTGTTTTTTCATCTCTTTAAGAAAGTTAACACACTATTAGTAAGGAGTGGTAAAATTATCAAACACTTTTTTTCTTTGTTCTTTTTCTCTATGCCTACCAATATCATATGAATTTTTAAGCACTGGAACCCTTATACTTTTCTACAAGATTCCATCTTCAGCTATTCCCTTTTTCCATTCATACTCCTTTCAAACCCCATTTTTTCAACTGAAGTGATTAGGAGTTTTAGATCAAGTTCAAGGTCAATTAGAACTAAAATATTATGCTTTAGATGTGGCTACCAAAAGAATAAGCTAAAGTCTTAATAGGGCTAAGTAGGAAAATCAATTACTTGTAGGTAAAGAAAAGGATAAAACCTATCTAATCAAAGAAATGCCTATATTATCTCCTAAACTTAACATTCTTCATCTAATTTTACAACCACATCAAGCAAGTTCTAGAAATCCATACAAAAGCATGTAGTATCATAATATTTTATCACACATGGATCATGTTTGATTCAGGAAGGGTTAATACAGACTCTCTATCAAGCAAACAACAAGAGTTCAAATTTAAGCTAAAAATCATACAAGAGTCAAGTAAAAGAGCCTAGGTGTCTCAAAAGAAGTTATTCAATTTTTTACATCATGCTTTGCAATTCGAGGCCAACATGCATCATTCTGTAAATTATAGCACCTAAGTAGAGAACCTAGCATTCAATTGGCCCTATGGCTCACTAACTCCTAATGACTAGCTTTCTTTAAGACGATCGTCAACCATCCATCATCGGGAAAAGCCATTCTACCTAAAAGAACTACTCCTAAAAAAATGAAAGGTTACTATGTTGAAAGCCCCTCCCCAAAATCGAATTGAAAAGTAAAACCAAGGGGTGGATGACTTTTGCCTCTACCAAAGAACTTAAAATCTAAAATCTATCCTAATTCAAGAATGAAAGAATTCTTTTTATAATTTTAGACTTTTTAAATTTCTTTCATCTAATTAGCAAAATAAAAAAAAACTCAAAAAAGCAATGGCATACATCACCCTTAACATATAATTTAAAGATATTCCACCCCACACTTAAAGTCATGCTTTTTCTCTGAAGCAATAAATAAGATAAAAACATGATTAGAGGTACTCATGTGGCCCTTTAGGGCCTAACTAACAACATATTTCCTTCACAATTAATCAAAGGGGCAAATGACCACACACTTAAGATTCAACTATGTTGCTTAGATTCCTAATTTGGGTACTTAGACTTCCCCAAATATGCACAAAAAAAATAAAAAAAGTGACAGTATGAAAATTATAATAAAAGCTACACTATTTCAAAATTGGATTGTCTCCCACTCAGCATTTGATTTTATGTCGCACCATGATGCATTTCCTAAATCAGCTCAAGACTCTCTAAACTACTTTCCCCTTTGTGATTGAGCTTTCATATCTTCATTGGTCTAGGGGGCTCACATTCTTCATTCACTATTTTCCTTGTCTCTACTTATCCTTCTAGGGAATATTCAAGACACTTAATCACATGCTCTTGATTTCTCACCAACTTGAGAAATTTCTCTTTCTGCTCCTCAGACAAATCAGTGGAGATATACAAAGTTTTAAATTTTATCAGGCCCAATCTCTTCCACTCCATACTGATTTTTGACCACCAATATGATCATGCACAAATCTATTGTATCGTGAAGAAGTTGAGAGTGTTTTATACACCTTTAATGACATCTCTGCATCATGTACCCTAATTTTCAGCTCCCCTTTTCTTACATAAATGAATGCTCCATCAGTGGCTTTGAATGGTTGCCTCAATATACTGGAACCTCTTCATATGCTTCAAAATCAAGGATAATTAAGTCAAAAGAAATGACAAACTTACCAACCTTGGCTAGTAATCTTGAATCACTCCCTGTAAATACATATGAGATCGATTCACAAGCCGTAAAGTAATGGTATATGGTCATGGCTCCTCAAATCCAAGTGTAGGAAACACAAATAAGGGCATCATGTTTATACTAGCCCCCCACATCATCTAGTAAATACCCCACATCACTTTCAATAATTTGTATGGGAGGGTGATATTCTCAGGGTTCTTGAGATTTTGAGGGACATTTCTCAAGACCAGTAAGATTCACTTCCTATTCAAATCCATAATCTAAAATTTGATCAATTGTCTCTTACATGCCACCACAACTCTAAAAATACTTAACATACTTTAGCATATCTCTCAAAGCATCAATCAAAGGAATTTTGAAATAAAGTTGCTAGAAGATATCAAGGAACTTCTTTATATTATCATCTTCCTTGATCTTTTGGAATCTCTGTGGAGATGGTGGTCGAGGTTTATCAACAGTATCTCAAGCTTCTCATCAATATTTCTCTTAACTCTTTCTTTGCACATACTTCAGCTATGGAGTTAGTGCTAGGATCATCCTTTATGGAAAAGGATGTGGATGCTTAATGATTTCAAGGCCATCCGACCAATGATATACCTTTATCTTTGGAGGTTCTGAGTCTTTAAAGTCTCACCCACTTCTCAAAGTGATCGCCATAACTTGGTTGGGGTTATTCTCTATATTATTTGGTAAGCCCCTTACAGTTCTTGCTTATTGGTATGAAGCTAACTGACCCACTTGGCACTCAAGTTCATGAATATACTTTTGTATCTCATTCATAATTTGCATCTGTTGTCCTATAAACTGCTTTACTATCTCCTCCAAGGAGCTTCTCACTTATAGAGCTGGCTGTGTGTACTATTGTCTCTGTACCTACTATTTTTGACCCAGGGAGAAGTTTTAGTGGTTTCAATAATTTTGCTAGACCACATAGTAGATAGATTAAGGATTTAAAGGACATCTTGAATACGCTTGGTTCTCACCATATTTTTCACAAAACAGAGATGCTGCCTAAACCTGATGTACTTGTTCCACCTGATCCATACGTGGAGCTATAAAACTTGCTTCACCAAGGAGCACAATTGATATATATCTACTCGTAGCCAATAAATCATCCAACTAAAACATATTTGGTGTCATCTAGGTGGAAGTGAATACTTTGCTAGGTTTCATGTAATCTATGTGCCCGATAGAGATAAGGTTGAGAAAAGCCTCTAGTTAATCATATCTCGTAGAAAAAATTTACCCTTCAGCTATAACATTGGAAGTGACTTAAAGTAGAGACTCAACCCTTTAATTAAGCTATGCTTTATGATCTCCTTAGGCTACTTGTGGTGCAGACAAGCTCTCAAATATCCCTTATATCTCTCCCAAGCTTGGAGAAGGGATATAACATCTTTTTGAACAAACGTGTTGTGATGACCCTCTAGGTTATTTTCTCTATTTTTGTTCATTTTTAGCATTTTGAGATTTCCCACAAAGGTTATAGGTCTTTTATGACTTATCGAGACTGACGATTTAGTTCTAGAGAAGTTCATTTGTGTTTTAAAAGAGTTCCCCTATTTTGGGACTATCAAAATTTAAAGGGCTGACTTTGGTCAAAATTTGGAGTGAACAGGCTTGGATGAAAATTTTGTCAACGTTGTTAACTCCAAAATGGACTTTAGGCAAGTGGGACCTTTAGTTTTAGTTCTGAGGCTTTCAGACTCATTTTGGGGATTTGGGTGACTTTTACAAAAAATTGGTAAAGTATTGACCTTGATCAACATTTCATCTAGACAAACTCCATTGGTCATTTCGATGATACTATTGAGTCTGGAATGCCATTTCTAGTTGGGGATCATGTTTGTTTTGCATTCACGGGGTTTGGAATGAATCTTGAGGGTCCATCCGATGAACTTTTAGACTTGGCATTTTGCAGGTTTTTGCTGGTTGCCATTGCAGGTCACCTTACCCTTCGCATGCGAGGGGTAGGCTGTATTCATGGACACGTATATGCAATGGGTGGCAAAAATTCAAGATGAATGGTCAACCAAATATGGATTGGCTTCATCTATGCATATGCAAGAAATAGGCCGTGTCCGTGAACCTGCATATGCAGCGGGGTCCTCACCTATGTGATGAAGGACCCCTGATAGCTATTTAAACATTTCACTTCATTTTCTTCACCAAAAATCCAAATTTCCTCCATTAATATAGAGCTTGGGAGCTGGTTGTGGAGCCTTGATCATCCCTAATAGTTTCGTGTAAGTTCTTTATGATATACCACTCTTTTTGCGTTAGTATTTCACATTTTTCATCTTTAAATTCCATATAAATCATTTTTAAATATACGATTCGATCCCTTTGAGCAAGTGATTTATAGGGCTATTTTGGGCCTATAAACGAGTCCCATTTGCGTCCAAATTTAGGGAATGGTTTAGAAACCCATTGGGAACATCTTGTAAAAAAATTTTCCTATTTTATTGAGCAGGCACCAAGGGTCATTTTTGGACCAAAATTCTGGTCTCAAATTTGTAAATATCAATATGGGTGTAAGTTTTCTCGTTTTGATACCTACATTACATTTTTGGTAGTATAGAAGCTGTCGGAGGCTTCCCTGAGGAGATAAGATTTAGTCATGTGGGTTATACAGGCATGTTCAGCTTCTAGGTTGGTTACGACATACTAACTTCTAGACTTAGCTCTTATAAGGTGATTGTATGGTGAATTGCTAATTCTGGGTGGAGTATTGTGGTTTGGATATATCGATTGAGGTATTTAATCCTTATAACTTGGTTAGAGGCCTTAGAGTAAGGTATCGATTAGAAATCCTTAGCATAGATTGTAGCTCCTCCTTTAAGACTTGACATAGTTTTTAGGGTATTCGTATGCTTATAATTGAATGCCTTAACTTATCTTAGGATGGCTTGGGGTGATTAGGTTAGAAAACCTTTGCATAGAGTTAGGAGAGGACCTCGCAGTAGAGTAAATACTTATTGCTTGTCTTATTGTTATATGTTATCACTTTTTCTTTATATTTATAAATTCTCTTATTTGTATATAGAATATTTATAGGCCCAAGGCTATGGGTGCTGGACTCCAGGTCAGTATAAATTTCCCTTCTCCTTTGATTTAGGTTTGTGGCTTGTTTTAGTATGTTTTCAGTTGGTGGCATGAGTTAGCATAGTTTTAATTTGTTGCTTGCCTTAGCTAAAGCCTCAGTTAGTTGACCGCTTTAGATTAGGCTTCCTTTAGATTTTGGAATTAGTGTAGTGTTTTGTGTATAGTACCTACCTTAGGCTTGTACCCTTGCTTTAGTTTGGAGTCCTTGGTTGTCCTCTTCGTTTTATGGTTTGATTTGTTTGTGATATTTTGCTAACTATTTATCTCATTTCTCATACTATTGCTTATTTTAGCATGGCATATAATTGACTTGGTTTCCAAACACTATTTTTGGTTTAAAAAAAATTTATGGGAAATTTTAAATGACTTTTGGCTTCCTGAAAAGGAAATTGGCCTATTTCCAGAAAGACTGATTTACTAAACTTGCTTGTTCAAGGCAACCCGTGTTTTGGACGATTTTAATGACTATTTAAACTTGCATGTCCGAGAAGACCTATGTTTTGGATGGTTTTATAGACAATTTAAACATACATGCCCGAGGAGACACATGTTCTGGGTGGTTTTACTGGTACTCATGACTACATACCTGAGGAGCGTATATCCATATGTTGCATTGTACCCATCTCATACTGCATGCCATGGTACGCTTCTACATCCCTTTCCTATCAGGTTGATTGCTAGTTAGTATTATGTAGTTCTTGTATCCTCCAGGCTTGTGGGAGGCCAGTTGGATTGTTTGGTTGTTGATCGTTCCTTCTAGGCTTATGGGGGTCTGATTGGGTCTACTTTTCGGCATTCATATCTCCTGAGGTATGTACATTATATTTTCCCCATGTTAGTTAGTTAGGCAGTTGCTTTACATTTCCTCTGGAGTTATTCTCATGTACTTATCTTAATGTCTATCCTCGACAGGTTAACCTATTTTTGACCCTTCTTTTCTTACCCTTATTATATTCGCTTTTTATTTATACTTAAATCTTATTTGAGTTCAGTGGGCCTATGATACCTACTGGGTGCCTCATGTTTTGGTACACATGCTACACTTTTCAATCTTTTTCTGATGCAAATCTTAGGGTGTGTTATCTTCGTTGATTCTATCCTCGAGCGGAGTTGCTAAGCAGAGATACAATGTGATCTCTTAACGACCAAAGATGATTCATCTCTTTCTATTTTTGGACTAGTCTTATTTTGCACTTCAGGAGACTATTCTGTATATATTAATTTTCTAGAACATTGTATGTTGCAGTTGACCTTGTACTGATTGATAACAGGTCATAGGGAAGTTTATGTATAGTTTTGTTCCCTTCCCTGTCACGACCCAATTTCTCGGTCATGATGGCACCTACAACCCCCGGTAGGTGAACCAATCCCCATAGCCCAGAACAGTTAGCAATGGGCTACTATTTAACAAATAAGGGAACAAGACGGAGAGAACAGATAAAAGGAATATAAATATATACATATGCGGAAACTAAACTAAACCCCAAGACCTGGTATCATAGTACAGAGCCAAACTACATACATGGAGTGCAAATAAACCAAAACTATATATACAGATGTCTCTGAATGGTAATAGAGTACATGAAGCAAAATATAAACTAAAGCTAAGCTCCGATCGCCAAGAGCTCACCCTCAGTCTGAAGTAGTCCCCAACAGATCTTCAAGCACGAATCACAACGATCTAACGGCGATGGCCCACGCTAGGATCTGCACCCAAAGATGCAGGGGGTAGGGGTGAGCACCAAATGCGAAGCATAAGGTACCCAGTAGGTATCATAGGCCGACTGGGCACATATAAGATAAAAGCATAGTAATAGACAGAATAGAAGCAAGTAGTCACAGAAATCAATGAAAGGTACACAGGAACTAGCCCAGAGGGAAATCAAAAGAACCACATATGAGGCTAGTAAGCAGAATATACACACCATAGGCACAAGTGAAAGTAAGAAATAACACACCTGGGGTCCTTGCAACAACAGTGTATACAAAATAAGTTTACGAAATGGACGGTATACCGGTAACCTCAAGTGTAAGAAGAAGAGAGAAAGAGTACTGATAGGCATGCTCAGAGACATGAATCAACTCAACTAATCTTATCAACCCCAAATCCAGAAACTAACAGTCTAGCAGTAACCAATTTCATACTTAACCGCAAGAGGGAACAATTCTGTAAGTAAATAGCAAAAGTCTACCTACAGTCCCCCGGCCGCCCATATAACCGAGGAACACAAACAAGTGAAAACAAACCCTCCGACATCCCATACTACCGGAGCGTACAATCAACAAACAACAAACAAGGGTGGAGCCTCAAATAATGAATGATATGATGCATGAAGATCTCAAGTGCCATGGTATCTCTGTATGTACCTCCTCCGGCGCCGATCCGGCCCAGCAGGTAGGTTCCATGGAAGGACACTGCCCGTATACCTATACTCCACCGTATACCCCTCCTACGGCACACGCAGCCCGTAGCCCCTGGCCCAAATGGCAAGGTCCATGAAGGTCCCAGACCCCATACTAAAACTCAGTATCAACACATGTCGTCCGAAAGCAAGTCCGGTATCAAGATAGAGACCCAGTCTCGAATATGCAATGCCCAGACCCTGTCCAGGACTAAAGTACTAGGAAAATGTCTCAAAAACCCCTCCAAGGGTGCCCGGGAATAACCGGGTCTAAACAGTAAAAAGCCATCTCAGGTGCTCGGTCCGACCAAGGCTAAAAATCATCTCAAGTAGCAAGAAAACTCAACTAGCACTCCGGCCCTGCCGAGTCTAGCGTTAATCGTAAAACTGGTGATTTAAATCATAATTTTACTTTCTTTTACCCAAGAATATTCGCAAGTTTAAATCAAACCATTTCCAAATTATTTCCATCAAAACGGGCCCCCCGGGCCATGCAAGGTTTAGAAAATAGTGTCAGTAGGCCCGAAGCCAAAATCATAGTAAAACATGGATAAAACCTCTTTATATGCATGGAAATGATATGATCACACACAATCGCTGCCCAGCAGCTCACAATCAACCTATCGACCCTACACAGACCCACAACTACTCAGCAAGCATAACCAGCCTAGAAGGATAATTCTATGCCCGGGACTCGCAGACATTCCCAAAATCCCACCTTCTATGTTCCAGAGTCAACAAGGCCTCACAGGACCACAAGGGTAAATAAAATATATCGGCAAATACTACAAGCAACGGAGGAACAAAAGTAGGCGGACATGAATAAAGCGGTCGAGGTCTGTGGTACCAACCTAATAAACCAACCCAAGGATGCCCATTAATACAATTTTATTCTATATATGCGGAGTCTAGGGAAAATAAACCGTAACCTACCTGTCGTCCGATGACAAGCTTGAACCTCTCCGAAAAACCTCCAACACGAAACCAAACTCGGACTCGGATAACTTGACGTAGATAATCTATTTTCTTTTCGATGTTCCCGTACCACACCACTTGGATAACCCACAAATTCTCTTTTACACAATATATATCAACAATGCTGTAGCAGCTAAGTAGCTTAATGAGTTTGTTGAGAGAAATGAAAATGCTCCAGTGAATATGTTCACTAATTACTTACATAATATAAATCAATGTAAGTTAGGCAGCAATTGCCCACCACATCAGTTGGTTTCCACGTGGGGGGGTGTGTGTCAACACCACACCTCCCCTTATCTAATTAATGATAGGTGGATCCCCGCCACGTACGTACTCGGGTATTGAATAAATTTGTGGTAAAATAAATATAATTTTTGAATATACCATAATCATTAGAAAATTATTTTGAATAAAACCTACTATATTATAATAATAAATTTCAACATCACTAAATTTACTATCTCCGTTAAAATATTACAATGTATAAAAACTTATAAAATAAATACATATACAATTATATCGTAACAAAATATTTTTCATAAACCTTTAAAACATTTTGAAAAGGCAATAATAATATAATTTTTACCAAATTCAACTTTTAAATAAAATATTTTCAAATACACGCGCGATGCTAATAAAATTCTTAAGCTTAGGCTCGTAATTCACCAACGCACGATTTTGATACTCAAGAATTCTCTTGGGATCCTCCCTTATGTTTTATCACTGTTTCGGAACTGAAATGGCATTTTAAAACGTGAAGTTGAGGCTTAAATCGAGTTTAACCCGACCCGGTACGTAACCCATTTTCTGCCAGACAGTCCACGGTAAAACAGTCATAACCTTTTACTCCGAGATCAGTTGGACGTGAGGTTTTGTGCGTAGGAAACTAGACTCGTAGACCTTCGATTTGGTATTTCGGGGGACTTCTAACTCTTTATATATTGAGAGAAAAGCCCTGAGACATTTGACCCAAAGTTCAGAAAATTCATTAAAGAACCTACGATAACTTTTGCCGACTTGCTTGGCTTCAAAACTTATAATGCGACCAAAAAAATGGGCCCAACACCGAAATACCGGTCCTGACGAGCCTTAAATGACTTGGGGATGATACAAACACGCTCTAACGGCACAAGGAAAACGTATTCGTGGAAATAACCGGAAGGGTCATTACATTCCCTCTCTATTTATTTATGTTTTTCTTTTGCTTGTTAGCAATGTGTATGTATTTTTCTTCCTCTTTACCTTATTCTCTTATTAGCCTGTTACTTGGCATTTCGGGCCAAGGGTTGGCTTACCTACTCGTGCGCTATAGTAGGTGCCATCACGACTTGAGAAATCCGATCATGATACCCGTAAATCCTGCCTCTGAGCTCTTTTGTTCTCCTAGATGAGAAGAATCTGTTGAGAAACCTTTTGGATAAAGCATCCTATGTGGTGATATATCCCGTGGGCATATTTTGTAACTGCTGCTTAGCCTCTCCAATTAGTAAAAAAGGAAACAATGTAAACCTCACATATTTGTCAAACACATTATGGTAGAGAAAATTTTCACTCAAATCAATGAACTCTTGTAGGTGCTTGTGTAAGTATTCATGTGGCTTACCCTCGTATCAGCACATATTTTACACTAGTCACATTATGCCCTCTTTTAGCTCAAAGTTTCATGTGATTTTTTGCTTGAATATCGCCTTGGAAGCATTCTCATGATTTGGCCTTTTTAAATTCAACACAGGAATATGTAGTGAAGGTGCAAAAGCTTGTTGTAGACGACCTCTATTGCCATCAACAAGTACATTCAGGCGATCACCCATCCTTATAAAATCTTTGAGAGTACATTCAGGTTCTAGATCATTAGGAAATAAGGGATTTTCCTGACTCCGAGTGGTGGGCATACACTAACCTGTAACATGTATAGCACAAAAACAACCAAACAAGTGAATACTGAATAGTTCAATAAAAATGCAAAATAGTATCATTTCTAATAACTCACCGGTAACAGTGCCAAAAACTTTTGCATCCAAAAGCACGTGCATGTGTACGCAGTTGTACAATTAATATAGAATATGAGTCCAAATATTGTACCCAAGTGATTTGATGAATTTACATTCAAGTTTAAATTCATATAGTCTTTATTCAGTAGGTAACCAACAATTAAGAGTGAATTTGGTGATTGAAAGTAAATTTAAACAATTATAGACATGTCGTGATTTGATGTGTCGTTATTAGGATTTTAGAAAAGATCCAGGGTTGTGGTATTCTGACAATCCAATTTAGTTATCAAATCATACGTTTAGTTGATTTTGTGAGTTACTAGTTTTGGGTTGATTTTAACCATACTGAGCGATTTTGCCAACAACTCTAGGTCAAATTGACTATTCCTATGGTGTGGTCGATAATGAAGTGCATGTGATTTCTCTTTCGTATAAACTAGACAAGACTAATTAATATATTTCTACCCACGTTAGAAAATTATTTCTCCTTTTCTATAGAGTTCACAACCAAGCCATAACTTCCTTTATTGTACGTAAATTTCCTATTCCTTGTAAAATCTACGCATCATAGTGGTGTTTAATATGTTATCAAACAATTAAGAGTAAAAGAAGATAAATAACTCAATAATGGAAATCCAAATTAAACAATACAATAATCAAATATCATCTTTCATGTCTTAACCACAATCCTTGAAACTAAGATATTTAGCTACTCATCAATCTCTTTGAAAGAAGACATTTCATGAGTTTAAAAGAAAAGAATAAAAATAAAAATAAAAAATAAACTAGGAATATTTCTTAAGCCACGACCTGATTTCTCAGGTTATAATGGCACCTACAACCCCCAGTAGGCAAACCAATCTTCGTAGCCCGGAACGATTAGTAATGGGCTACTACCTAACCAATACGCACAATATAAGAAGAAATAAGCGCGAGCAGATATACGATAAAGACAATGCGGAAGCAACAACCTGAACATATAAATATATATATATAAACTAGACCAACCCTAAGCCTTGGTATCGATAGTACATGAGCTTCTAATAGAGTACAAGTGCTAGAAGTAACAAAATAGAATATACAACTATCTCCGAATAAATAAGAGTAGTAGTGCAAAAACATGAGATGTGGTCAAGCCCCGGTCGTCAGGCGCTCACCCTAGTCTCAAAGATCCAAGCTGCACAGGTCTCCACGCGATCAACAATGAGGGCTCACACTAATATTTGCACCAAAAAGATCCAGAAGTGTAGTTTGAGCACTAATTGCTAAGCAATGGGTACCCAGTAGGCATCATTGGCCGACTGAGCGCATATAAGATATAAAAATACTAAGAAGCAGATAGCAAAGAAGAAATCACAAATATAATAGAGAAAGCACATGAAACTAGCACGCATAGATGTCAACAAGAATTACAAACAAGCTATGCTAGCTACAGAAGATATATAAAACACAGAACACAGGTGAAGGAAAGATGAACGAACCTGGTGTCCTTACAACAACAATATATATAAAGAGAGAGTTAGAAAGATGGCGGTATACCGGTAACCTCAAGTAGCAAAGGGATTAAGGAAAACATGAAAGCATAATCAAGCTAGAAATAATATAACTAACAAAATCATGCTTAAACACCAATTCAGAATCAGAGAATCAGATAGCAACCTCACAATTGCAACCCTAGGATGGAATAAACTAAGCCACAAAGAAACTGAAACGACTAATCAGCACCATGAAAGAGGGTAGGATCCGCTAACCCATACATACTCAGAAGGCCACATAAATAGTGCCTCAACAATATAGGAACCACTAGGCAACCAATGATCAAAAGTCCAATAATTGGAGCCTCAACAGGCTAGAACCCACTAAACCACCAAGAACAAAAGGCCATAACAAGCTCTATAATACGACAGGAGTAATTTAATATACCTACAGTCCCAATGGCTGCCCGTACAACCGAGGAACATAATCAAGTGAAAATAAACCCTTCGAAATCCCATAATACCAGAGCGTACACTGAGGAAACAATAAACAAAGGTGGAATCCGAATGAAATATGCATTATGATGTGATATTATAGAACTAGTGATAGTAACCCTGTATGCACTTGCTTCGGCACCTATAGGCCCAGTAGGAGGACCTATGGTGGGACGTACCCGCTATACCTTATCTACATCGTATGCCTCTCTTCCAGTATGCTAGGACTGTAGCCTCTAGTCCCTGAATGGCAGGGCCCATGGAGGTCCTTGACCACATCTAATAATAAACACAAAATCTCAAAGTAGGTCAAGATAAGTAATCGGAATCTCGTAGAATGTGCCTGGAGTCGAACTAGGTCTAAAACAACAGTAGTGATCTCAAAACCCCATCAAAGTCTGCGCAAAGTGTATTCGAGTCTAAATCGGTAATCAAGTCTCAATAACCCTTATAAAGGGTGCCCAGAGCATAATCGGGTCTAAATTTATAGTAAAAACATGTCTAGCACTCCGGCACAGCTGAGTCTAGTATCAGTGTGAAAATTGGTAATAAAATCATCATAATATCCTCTTTACTCCAAGAGGTTTTATGAAAATCAGTTCCAAAACCCTTTCATAATTATTTTATTGAAAATGGGCCCTCGGGGCCATGCAATGTTTAGAAAATCAGTTATAGTAGGCCCAGAGCCAAAACAGTAGTAAAACATGCAGAAAAGCCTTTGCATGAGTGATATGCTCGCAAATAATATGTTAGCCCTCAAACATTCCTACCAGCCCTGCACAACACAATTGACTCTACAACACAGATATCCAACCTAAAGTAACATCTCAATGTTCGGAACTCGCGGGCATTCCCAAATATCCAATCGTCCATTGTCTAGAGGCATATACAAAGGCCACATGGGGCCACAAGGGTAATATTACAACACTACAATGAATACTACAAACAATACATGAATTAAATAAACAGAAAAGGCGGACAAGATCTGGGGTATTAACCTAGAAAACCAACCCAAGGATACTAATTAATGCAATTATAGCATATACACGCAGAGTCAAGGTAGGAAATACCATAAACTACCTGTCATCCTATGACTAGCTGTGAAAACGATATCGTCCAAGCTCGAACTAATTCGAGAATCCCCGAATCACAAACAATCTATCAAAACAATATTCTATGAGTCGAAATAAGACCGATGATACCCATATTGCTACAAGTGTAGCCTAGTCGAAATTTGGGTCAGAAGGGGGCCTGCGGGACCTACAACCTCAAACCATAAACGAAAAAGTGCATGATGAAAATACTGCTCATGTGCGTGAATGCTCCAAATTTGAGAGAGTTTATCCAAGAAAAGTGGCTCAAAAAAGCCTCCTCAACTAGAGGATTAAAGGTGGAATTTTAGAGAATAAAATCGGAAATTAGAGTAAGAAACTACTTACCACGAAGAGATGAAGCACACCAAAGAAGTGAATTCTTTGAACCCATGAGCATACAACAAAAAACGAGCAGCTTCTACAAGGAAATTTCCCCAAGCTTTAGAAACACAACAATGGAGGTTAACCCATGGGGAAGAAGCCTTTGCGAAAGAAGAAAGCTGACCAAATCGAAGATGGAGAAAGACTAATTGATATATTGATGATTTCTCCAAAGCTTATACTGATTAGAAGCAAATTCTAGTGAGATTAATGGTTTTTAGAGAGGAGAGAAATTGAAAGAATGACTGGAAAGATGAAGAAAGAGAATTTTATAGGCATGGGCACAGGCCAGCACTATCGCGCTGGAGGGCAGGTAGGCGCCAAGGTGCCATCACGCAGGCACGACGCCATCACGCTGTAAGTGGGCGGGCGCTTGGGCGCTATCGTGCTGGCTGGGCGCGAATGTGCTGAAGGCTACTGGCATGGCTAGCACTATCGCGCTGCCTAGGCGCCATCGCACTGAAGGCCTATCTATAACAAAAACCATCAATAGCCAAAACTTCTACGGGGTGTTCTGGGCACAATCGAAACCCAATACTCAAAAATCAAAAGTGCTATTGGAGTGGAAACGACGTTCCAGACTCAATAAAATCGATAAAACTTCCATACGAGGCCATCTCAGAGGAATGTTGACCCTAGTCAACACTAGCAAATGCCAACCAAACATCCAAAATGATCCCAGCTCACCCGGGACCAAAACCAACCTTACATAACACAAACTTGGTATTTCGAAGCTAACAGTGCTGATGGAATTTCCATTCTAGACAGTTTTCTCCAAATGTTGATCAAAGCCAACCAAACAAGCCTAACTGGTCTGAAAACATAGAACGAGAGAGAATTCCAAGATGAAAAGCTGCTGGATCCTGACTAAAGGTCTAACTAGATCAAAGTCCATGCTCCAAAGTTAACAAAACTGTTAGAATTCAATTCCGAGCGTGATTACCAAAAATATTGACCGAAGTCAACAATTTCCAAAGTTAAAGCTCTAAATTGGGGAAACAGCCATAAAGCCCAAACAAATAACTCGGGCACTGAACTACCGATCCGAGCAAGCCATAAATCACTTGGGGCCACTACATGCAAGCTCTAATAGTACAAAGAAGGCAAAAATGCGATAATGACCGGAAGGGTCATTACATTATCCACTACTAAAAAGGACTTTCATCCTCGAAAGTCAAGAAAGCAGGAAACAACAGAGACTCAAGAACTATGGATACAAATCCCGCACCAATCTCTCAGACAACTCGGGTAGCCTCCTCGAGCAAATGTCACCCAATGGATCAAGACTGAGAAAAGCAAATAAGCCTTAGCTCCTTACTAGCCAAGCTAGATTCCAACCTCTAACTTCAAAAATCCAAAGGCCTATCAACCAAACTAAACCTTAAGATTCTCAATCGGAATGTACAGACATAACATCAAAACCAAGAAGAACCAAGGTGGTTAACCCACATAACCTGAATACTTTATACCACAACTAAGTTCACCCAGAAAGTCACTAACAAACCTCTAACTCATGAACTCATAGATTCACAAACCCTTTATACTGACATGAACCCCTTGCACCATAATCATGAAGCTTCACACAAGTCAAACACTCCAGCCAATCTCGAAACATCAACTAACCCATTAGAGATTCGTAGTTTCCGCTGCACTCGACAACGAATGAAGTAACCTTTATATTCACATCCTATCCAAGCCAAGCTATAGCCTACTATCCTTGGACATCCAAAATACCAACCTGAAGCACATTTTCAAAAATTGCAACACTCTGTCCTGACTGACCATTAACCAACGGTTGAATACCTTTGCTAAGATCAATCTCGATACCTGAACCCAACTAAACCAACCATCGGAGATTTAATGAAACTCACAGACCAGGGTTGGGAACGAAATGTATGAACACCCTGTGTCGAAGGAGAATCCCTCAACTATCAAATAAAACCAACCTCATTGCACTGCGCCAAGTTTGAATCGGTTGAAAGTGAATGAACCAGGGCAACCTACCCAAAATACCAAAACCAAAACAAAAACTCTGCAAGGAGTGTGGTAGGCCTACCACAAAGTTTGTAGCCAACAACTAAGCTCCAAGCTCTAGAAGATGTCGCTGATGCTCCACATGCTTGAACGCATTTGGATTTAAGATCACCTTACTAGCACTATCTCAGAAACAAGTCCACCAGGCTGCAAATATCAAGTCAAAACACCTTGTAGGAAAAGGAAAGGATGCTTGAAGTCTACGATTTCCATCTATTTATTGAAAATTTACATAAACTTCAACTCATCCCTTTCGATCAAGACCATCCGGTCTTCCATACCAGTACACAAACCACCAACTCCTAATGCATTTCAACATACCTTAACTCTTGGCCCACACTGGCCGAGTCTGATCAATGTTGGAATCCCATATAGTAGATAAACTTTCAAAGAACAATCCAAGTCAATACTCTAACTCTTAAAACAACAAAGGCGACCTTTGATCTCAAAGCACCATTAGAATCCAAAATAGCCCCGCTAGTCTTAACCCGCATAACCTAATCACATATAACATACACCCACTGATCGTCAAACTGATGCCGCTGAATCTATCCAACCAAGGTAGAATGGACCTCACACTATCAAGAACTCTGCTATGATACGACAAGTCCAACCTAATTAAATGATTAGCGAAGGCCTGGACGTCCAAGGCCAACTGCTGCTCTGAAACTGAAAGAGGGAAGCTAACTATTCGTACTCACTGCTTTCCGACTCAAAGATGTTGTAACCGAATAGAAGCTTCCATGAACCATATGATGTAACCTGCTAGACCATGATCCTGAAACCCAATTTCCATTGCCAAACACTGCCTCTGTAGAACCCCTGAGTAGTCCTATATGCTGCCGATAAATGCCATTAGAACTAGAGTCAACTATGATCTAAATATACAATTTTCCCAATCCGTGATTCTATCGAGACTTGGTCCACTCAATGAACATAACAAGAAACTCACAGTAGATACAACAAGATCCCAAAGGTAGTACTGGAAATAGTCACTTCCTCAATCTCGACCAGGAGGAAATCTGACCTCGAATCCATTGAAGGAAATGCCACTGCACACTCTATAGTCAAACGGATCCAGTCACCAACACACAACTTCAAACAACCATCAGTCATTTCCTCAGTGAGCTACTAGAACACATATATACGGGCAAGGAGTCATCTCCCTCCTTTGCAAACTAAACGAAACCCTTTTCAAGGACATACTGAACTCCACAAACTTTTCTTTAGAAGGTGCCTAGAGTTGTTCCCTTAGCTTCAACATCTCTTTACTGGAAACACTTGATAAGACGGAACAAGAACAAGCCAAATGCCTAACTCAACCAAAATTCTATAATCAACACTCAACCGCAATGCAATAGTCAAAACTCAACCGCAATGTCATAATCCAAAAGCTCAACCAGACTTCAAATAGAACAAAACCATGGGAGCAACCCATTCACATGCCAACTTTCTAAACCAAACAATTAGAGAAGGATGATTCAATTTTCCCGAGAAAAGCAAAACCAACCCATGCCTACTGGTTTAACCAACATAATTCTCCTTAAGACAAAACCTCACTCACCGACCCATAACCACTGGTGTCACATTAAACCAATAGAAGGACTCCTAGAAAATGCTAGAGAACGACCTATGAAACAACCACCAAAGATGACTAGAAATTGAATAAATTAAAAAGCAACTCTAGAACCACAGGAAAACTGGAAACGAGGCTAACGAGACCTACCTACGAGTCATAATTGCGAGTAGTCATGTATTAAGGACAACTCACCCCATCCACTACTAAATGAATCAATCTACCAAGAAATTACAGGCATAAACACTACAACTAAAGTAGTAAAACAACTAACCAAGGAAATATGTAGGCAGGTAAGCATATACACGAAAAAGAGGTAGATTCGCAATGCAAACAACACTTGAACTAGCCAAAGGTAAACAAAGTCGTACCTATTGAAATGATATTGGGAACCTCTACCTCTGGCCCACCAAGAATGGCATCGGATTGACGGTGTCTAACTTTTGACTGAGTAGTCAAAGCTGAAGTATCGATCATCCCTTGCCGAGGGAAATCTCTAAAATAGTGACCAACCACTCCACAACTGTAACAACCCAAGGAAACCCAACTGTGATACACGATGCCTATCGACTCTAGATGGATACATGAACCACCTGGCTGAAAGCTACCTCTAACCATTTGGGGACCACCTCTACTACCCTACACTCAACCTCTAGCCTGTGGCACTAGAACCCTGGGAGATAACACCTACTGACCCTGCTAACTGGAAGGTGGGATCGTGTGGCAATCCCTAACAAAATTCCTACGCTTACTGCACTGAAAATAAACTCCATTGAATGTAGTAAGTTGGGAAGACCTCCCTGAGCTTGACCGACTACCATGACCTACACGCCTTAAATTCAAACCATGGGAACCCCGACTTGCATCATGTCTACTCTGCTCAACATGCTCTGCACAACCATCCTTTGAAACCTGTGGAGCCACTGAAACTGGCCTGCTAGACAAGAAGCAATAAAACTAGTCCCTAGAAGATAATCCCCTACCTCTAGTCTAAGAACCACGTAAACTATCTTGACAAATACACCCTTTAGCACTACCACTATATGCCTCGCGACATAACCCCTCTATAGCCCAAACATGATCGACCACTTGAAGAAAGGTCTTCCCAACTGTCACCAAGTGCTCGATCGCCAAACAGAGTGGTGAAATCAATCCCCCAACAAAACATTGTACTCTCTCAAACTCTGTAGTCACAGTTCTAGTAGTGCACCTTTCACCTCATGAAATCTTTGCACCTTTCACCTCATGAAATATTTACTCATACTCCAATACCGACATACAACCCTACTGAAGAGCTGAGACCTTAAACCTAACTAAAACACCACTTGATGAACCGGGTATTACCCCTAACTGGGGTACTGAAACACCAATCAGAAGACTCAAAATCCTAGCCACAGTGTCCTAAAGAACTTGGGTAGCATAAAACCCTAATGGATACTGGGATGGCCCCAAACCCCCTAACTGATGCGGTAAACTCTCCCTCTAAAATCCTGGTGTTGATGGAAGCACTGAAGCAACAGGCACAGAAGCCTCAACATCAACCCCTATCATACTCATCCTAGACAGGCATCTTATAAGGAATGAAACAAATGAAGTTCAAAAGTCGATAGAGTTAGGGACGCACGATAAGAAGCCAAGAAAATGGATATTTTCCTAAAAATGTCCTGTAACCTCCCACAAATTGGATACAGACGTCATCATACTGATTCGTGAGATTCTACTTAGACACTTGCTTCTGTACCACAACACTTGAGAACCTAGATCTTTGATACCAAGCTGCCACTACCCGATTTCTCAGATCATGATGGCACCTACAACCCCCTAGTAGGTGAACCAATCTTCGTAGCCAAGAATGGTTAGTAATAGGCTATTACCTAACCAATACGCACAATATAAAAAGGAATAAGTAGGAGAAGATATACGATAAAGACAACAAAGAAGAAATAACCTGAACATATATATATATATATATATATGTGTGTGTGTGTGTGTGTGTGTGTAAGGAAACTACATAAACCCCAAGCCTTGTTATCAATAGTACAAGAGCTTCATATAGAATACAAGTGCTATAAGTAACAAAACAGAATATACAACTGTCTCCGAATAAAGAAGAGTAGTAGTGCCAAAAGATGAGATGTGGTCAAGCCCCGATTATCAACTGCTAACCCTAGTCTCAAATATCAAAGCTGCACGAGTCTCGACGCGATAAACAACAAAAGCTCACACTAATATATGCATTAGAAAGATGCAAAAGTGTAGTACAAACACCAATTGCTAAGCAACGAGTACCTTGTAGGCATAATCAGCCGACTGAGCGCATATAAAATATAAAAATAGTAAGAAGCAGATAGCAAAGAAGCAGTCACAGAAACAATATAGAAAGCACATGGAAACTAGCATGGATAGAAGTCAACAAGAATTACAAACAAGCTATGCTAGCCACAGATGATATATATGACACAGAACACAGGTGAAGGAAAGAAGAACGCACCTGGAGTCCTTGCAACAACAATATACATAAAGAGAGAGTTAGAAAGGTAGCGGTATACCGGTAACCTCAAGTAGAAAAGGGAATAAAGGAAAGCATGGGAACATAATCAAGCTAGAAACAATATAACTAACGGAATCATTCTTAAACACCAATTCAGAATCAGAGAATCAGATAGCAACCTCACAATTACAACTCTAGGATGGAATAAACTAAACCACAAGGAAACCAAAACCACTAATCAGCACCATGAAAGAGGTTAGGATCTGCTAACCCATACATACTAAGAAGGCCACATAAACAGTGCCTCAACAATATAGGAACCACTAGGCCATCAATAATCAAAAGTCCAATAATCGGAGCCTCAATAGGCTAGAACTCACTAAGACACAAAGAAGCAAAGGCCATAACAAGCTCTATAATATGACAGGAGTAATATAATCTACCTACAGTCCTAGTGACTACCATAATGTCACGACCTGAATTCTCAGGTCATGATGGCACCTACAACCCTCCGATAAGCGAACCAATCCCTGTAGCTTAGAATGGTTAGTAATGGGCTACTACCTAAATAATACGCACAATAAGAAGAAGTAGAAAGTAAAGATAGGACAAAGTGAAAGCAATAAGCTAAAATATATACATAAAAAAACTACACCAACCCCAAGACTTGGTATCGACAGTACATAAGCTTCTAATAGAATACAAGTGCTAGAACTAACAAAAGATAAGTATAACTGTCTTCGAATATACAAGAGTAACAGTGCAAAATATGAGAATAAGTCAGGCCCCGATCGTCAGGCGCTCACCCTAGTATCGAATATTCCCAAAAGCTGCACGAGTCTCTAATGCGACCAACAATGAAAGCTCAACTAATAACTGCACCAAAAATATGCAGAAGTGTAGTATGAGCACCAAGACAACGAGTACTCAGTAGGCATCATAGGCCGACCGAGTGTAGAGAGATAATATATAAGTAATACTTTACAGGAAAGTAAGCAAAATTACATGGATCCACCAAAATTTAGTTATAACACCAAAAAGGGAAAAAATCAAACTAACAAGAAGGAACAAATAACAAAATCAATCCAGGAAACCAACAATCCAAGTGCACTCAACTAATTCAATGCGATGGGATATGATGTGATGTATGAGTGCATGATGATATAAGCCCAAAAATACCTCATCGGACTATGCATATATATATAAATAGTATAAGCCCAAAAATACCTCATCGAACTATGCGTATGTACATGAATAGTATATGCCCGGAAATACCTCATTGGACTATGCATATAAGAATAGGCACATAGAGTGCATAATAGTATTAGCCCGAAAATACCTCATCGGACTATGTATATATATATGAATAGTATAAGCCTGAAAATACCTCATAGGACTATGCGTATGTACATGAATAGTATAAGCCCGGAAATACCTCATCGGAATATGCATATAAGAATAGGTACATAGAGTGCATAATAATATTAGTCCGAAAATACCTCATCCGACTATGTATATAAAAATAGGTATAGTGGAGAAAAAATCCAGGAATACCCCTCGGGCCGGCATGAAAGTAGTGTTATCCCTTTCTGTTCCAAAACCAGTGTTAAAACCCCAATAAAACTCCTTTAAACTTTGAAATCCATGAATATCACAAAATCCTCAAGTTTCAAACCAAAAGCCTCGAAAACCTTTCCTTTTTGTGCCGCAGGTGTATAAATGCAATATGAATATGCAATGTCCCAAAATCATAGAATATATCACACCATAAGGAAATTCAGGGCAAAGCACCATCCAACCAAGGAAAACTGACCTGGGACTCCGTCCAAATCCAAGTTATGGCCTCAGGCCCATAATTTACACACCACCAGTAAAAGCCAGAAATAACAAAAAGTATAAACATGAAAACAACTACAAACATCTACTCTACCTCTAAAACCTCCTAAAAGCATACAAAGGATTCTACGCTAGCCACAGTGATACTACAAGCACTTAGACTAAGGATGACATTATTATTCCAAATCTAATATCGAACATGGCCAATTTAATACAAGTCATGAGATTTAAGCCTAATTCTACCTATAATCCAAGGTAATGTTCGAATAACATATAAATATATAAAAACTATACTCAGTCTGGGAAGTAAACCGTAACATACCGGAAAAGCCGAGCACGCGCGTACAATCTAATCCACAAGATCGGAGCCTATCTCCCTCGAGAAATATCAGCAACCTTCCCCACTATCAAAACAAGGATCTATATGTCACAACGAGTCCAACAATATCCATAATGCTAGAAACATAATCGGGTCAAAATTAGGGTCACAATCGGGCCCATAGGCCTCGCAACTTGAAACCAGAAATGAAAAAACACACAGTGTTCCTTACAGGTGAGAGAACTCAGAATCTATGATCATGCAAATCTCAATAGGGCAGATTCTATAGGAATCCCAAGCTCTTGGAAGTAAGCAACAATGGAGGACTTTAGGAAAACAAGAGAAGAAAAGGTTGGGGAAGAAGACTTACCAATAGCCGAGGGAACACAAATTTTTGATGAGCAAATGATTCCCCAAGTTCAAGAACTAATTTAAAGCAATTTGGTAGAGAGGATTTGTGTTTTAGAGTTGGAAAAGTATGAGGAACAATGCTGGAAAAATGAAGGGATCAAATATATATAGTTGTTGGTCGCTGGTCAGCGCAATCGCGCTAAAGGAATGCGATCGAGCTAAAGGAAAAATCCCAGACCAGTGCTATCGCGCTACTGGAGCACGATCGTGCTGAATGGAAAAACTCAGACCAGTGCAATCGCGCTAAAGGAGCGCGATAGCGCTGATGGCCACCAGAACCAGAAAAACCAGCAATAACCAAAACTTCTATGGGGCATTCCGGGCACAATCGGAACCCGATACTCAAAAACAAATAGTGCTATTAGAGTGGAGACGACGTTCCAGACTCAACGGACTCGATGAAACTTTCATATGAGTTCTTTTTATAGAAAAGTGGGCCCCACTCCCAAAATCAACCTTTAGCCAACTATTCCAAAATAGAACCCAATGGACGAAATCAAGTCCGGAAGCCTCGGGACCCGAACCAATGATCTCTCTAGCCTAAAATCGACATTTCGAAGCTAACGACATTGATGGAATTTCCATCCGAGGCCGTCTTCTCCGAATGTTGACCAAATTCAACCAAATAAGCCCAACTTACTTGAAAAAATAGAATGAGAGAGAATTCTGAGCTGAAAATCTCCCAGATCACGACCAAAGGTCCCTTTAGACCAAAGTCTACGCTCCAGAGCTAACGGAACTGTCGGAATTTGATTGCGAGCATGTTCACCCAGAATGTTGACTGAAGTCAATGATTTCCTAAAGCTTAATGCTCTAAAACAAGGAACGGCCAAAAAGACCAAAGAAACGGCTCGGGCACCAAACTACCGGTCCCAGCAAGCCATAAATGACTTGGGGCCACTAAAGGCAAGCTCTAATGGTACATGAAGGGCAAAAACACATAAATGACTGGAAGGGTCATTACACATACAACCGAGGAACACAGTCAAGTGAAAACAAACCCTCTGGCATCCCATACAACCGAGCTTACACTTAGCAAATAGCAAACAAGGGTGGAATCCGAATGAAATATATATGATGATGTGATATGATAGAACCGATGATAATAACCCTGTATGCAACTTCTCCGATACCAATAGGCCTAGTATGAGGACCCATGGTTGGACGTACCCGCTATACCTCAACTAAACTGTATACCCCTCCTCTAGTATGCTAGGTCCATAGCCCCTAGTCCTGGAATTACAGGGACTATGGAGGTCCTTGACCACATACAATAATGAACGCAAAATCTCAAAGTAGGTCTAGACCAGTCATTGAAATATTGTAGAATGTGCAGAGAGTCAATTTGTATCTAAAATAGCAGTAGTGATCTCAAAACCCCGTCAAAGGGTGCCCGAAGTGTATCCGAGTCTAAATTGGTAATCAAGTCTTAATAACCCTTATAAAGGGTGCCTAGAGTGTATCTGGGTCTACATACATAGTAAAAACATGTCTAGCACTCCGGCACAGCCGAGTCTAGTATCAGTGTGAAAACTGCTAATAAAATCATCCTCTTTACTCCAAGAGGTTTCATGAAAATAAGTTCCAAAACCCTTTCATAATCATTTTACCGAAAATGAGCCCTAGAGGCCATGCAAAGTTTAGAAAATCAATTATAGTAGGCCTAAAGCCAAAATTATAGTAAAACGTGCAGACAATCCTTTGCATGAATGATATGCTCACAAACAATAGGTTAGCCCAATGACTCACAAACATTCCTATCGGCCCTGCATAGGCACAAATAACTCTACAACACAGATATCTAGCCTAAAGTAACATCTCAATGTCCAAAACTCGCGGACATTCCAAAATATCCAATCATCTATGGTCTAGAGGCATATACAAAGGCCACACGGGGTCACAAGGGAAATATTACAACACTACAATGAATACTACAAATAATGCATGAAATAATTAGACAGAAGAGGCGAACAAGGTCTGGGTTACCAACCTAGAAAACTAACCCAAGTATACTAATTAATGCAGTTATAGCCTATATATGCAAAGTCTAGGTGAGAAAGATGGTAACCTATCTGTCGTCCAATGACTTGCTGCGGGAATGACATATCAAAGCTTGAACTACTCAGAGAATCCCTGAATCATGAACAAACTATCAAAATAATATTCTATGCATCCCAGTAAGACCAATGATACCCATATTGCTACAAGTGTAGCCGGGTCAAAATTCGGATCATAAACAGGCCTGCAGGGCCCATAAACAAAAAACTTGAAATGAAAGAATGCACGACTAATATACTACTCCCGTGAGTGCATGCTCCAAATTTGAGTGAGTGTAGCCAAGTAAAGGGGCTTAAAAAATTCCGCTTTACTAGAGGATTAAAGGTAGAATTTTAGAGAATAAACCCGGAAATTAAAGTAAGAAACTACTTACCACGAAGAAATGAAGCATGCAAAAGAAGTGAATTCTCCGAACCCATGAGCATGCAACCAAACACGAGAAACTTCTACAAGGAATTTCCCCAAGCCTAAGAAACACAACAATGGAGGTTAAACCATGGGGAAGAAGAAAGCTTACCAAATCGAAGAGGGATCAAGACTAATTGATGTATTGATGAATTCCCCAAAGCTTATACTGATTAGGAACATATTCTAGTGAGAGATATGGTTTTTAGAGAGGAGAAATTGAAAGAATCGCTGGAAAAATGAAGAAAGAGAATTTTATAGGCCTTGGCGCAGGCCAGTGCTATTACGCTGGAGGGCAGGCAGGCGCCAAGGTGCCATGACACAGGCACGAAGCCATCGCACTATAAGCGGGCTGACGCTATCGCACAGGCCAGGTGCGAACGTGCTGAAGGCTGGCGGCATGGCTAGTGCCATTGCGCTGCCTGGACGCCATTGAACTTAAGGCCTGTCTGCAACAGAAAACCAACAACATCTAAAACTTCTACGGGGTATTTTGGGCACAATCGAAACCCGATACACAAAAACCAAATATGCTATTGGAGTGGAAACAATGTTCCAGACTCAATAAAATCGATGAAACTTCCATATGAGGTTGTCTCATAGGAGTGTCGACCTAAGTCAACATTAGCTAACGCCAACCAAACATCTGAAATGATCCTGGCTCACCTGAGACCCAAACCAACCAACTACCTAACATAAACTCGGCATTCCAGAGCTAATAGCGCAGACAAAATATCTATATGAGACCGTTTTCTCCTAATGTTGACCAAAGTCAACCAAACAAGCCCAACTAGACTGAAAACACATAATGAGAGAATTCCAGGCTGAAAATCTCCTGGATCCCGACCAAAGGTCCAACTAGACCAAAGTCCATGCTCTAGAGCTAACAAAACTATCAAAATTCAATTCTGAGCATGATTACCAAGAACATTGACCAAAGTCAACTATTTCCAAAGTTGAAGATCTAAAATAGGGAAACGGCCATAAAGACTAAGCAAATGACCAGGACACCGAACTACTTATCCCATAAAGACATAAATGACTTGAGGTCAATACAGGTAAGCTCTAACAATACAAACAAGGCAAAAACGCGAGAATGACCGAAAGGGTCATTACATCCTTAGCCTTTGGCTTCTCCAAATCTGATGTATGTGATAAACAAAATTATGGAAGGGAAAATTAGACAATTTAGTAACCATTAAGACTTCAAAGACTAATCCAAATGGGGCTATAAAAAAACCTCGGTCATGCCACTACTAAAAATCGAAGCAGTGGTGCAAGGAATACCTAACTTTTAGACCTCAGGCAAAACTCGCACCACCGCTCTAAAGCAAACGAGTGGCACAAGCCTTCTGCTGGAGATCTTCAGAAACCATATAAAACTTTTTCCACTTGCCCAAATCATGGCAGTGGCACAAACCCTAAATCAACATGGACATTTTCCTCTCATTATGTGCTGCTTTGCAACGTCTGTTCTTCCTTGGTTCATTTTGGTTCTTTATAGCTTTTGTATTCTTCTTTAATGTTCAAATAACTTAAGACACTCCTCCATAAATAAAACACCAAACACAAGTGTAACTTACATTATTTGAGCCCAAGGCAATACGAAAAAGAAAACAAATGTTAGGCAAATGATTGTATAAAATATATTGTTAGTCTCACACCAGTGGTAGATAATGACCAATCATGTCAAACTGATATCATGAAAATGTGAAGGCTCAAATGTGGCACTGTTATAACCCAAAAGCGGGCCATGATGGAGCCTACATAACGCTCCTAGTAGGCAAGTCAACCAAAACCACACGGAAGATAATAAACCAGTTTATATAAAGAAAATGGAAGATGTATATATAAGGGAGATAGGGCCAATAATATATATACATAAATTTTTTACTAAATATACAAAAATGGCCCCAAAGTAACCAAGAAGACAAAACATACAAAAGAACCAACTCGGAATTAGTGTCACCGGTAAAAGAGCATCTAAAGTATGAAGTAGCTATACAACAGACTCTGTCTATCCAAAATACAAAATATAGATAGAAATGATCGATGGAAAGCATGTAAAGTCACTAAGACGCTGGTAGCTCACCGTCATCCAAACTGCAATAGGCCTCAAATGATGGAAGAATCAACGGGGGTGGCTCATACTAGGTGCTACATAAAAAAAAGATGCAGAGTGTAGTATAAGTACCAAAACAATGGGTACCCAGTAAGCATCATAGGCCAATCGAGCGTAGAAAGATAATATATAATATAAATTATAGGAAAGTAAGCTAAATAAAGGGATCCAACTAAATCTAGTTATAAAACTGAAGTAAGACTAACTGAACCAAAAAGAAGGAAATAATAACAAAGTCAGTCCACACATACGACAATCCAAATACACTTAAGCCAATGTAATGCGACGGAAGATGCTGTGATGCATGAGCACATAATAGTTTGAAATCAAAATACCGCATCGGGCACCCGGAATACTGCATCGGACTATGCATATATATGTATGTGAATGGGAAGTACAAACCTGGAATTATGCATCGGACTATATATATACATATGTATATGTATATATATGTATATATATATTTGAAAAAGAGAAAAGGGGCCCGGAACACCCCTTGGACCGACATAAAGTAGTATTTTTCCTTTCCTTTCAAAAACCAGTAGTAAAACCCAAAATAATTCCTTTAAAGTCTAAAAATCACAGTAACCATAGTAAATCTTAAGTATGGAACTAAAACCTCAAAAATCATTCCTTTCTTTGCCGATAAGCATGAGAACTCAGTATGAGCATGTAAATTTTCATTTTCAGAGTATGTAGCACATAACAAGGAGAAACAGGGAAAAATATATAGCACATAACAAGGAGAAACAGGGAAAAATACCCCTCCCCCAATCTAGAGAACTGGCCTGGAAGCTCCGTTCAAATCCAAGCTATGGCCTGGGGCCCACAGTTACACATAAAATTGGCAATAAGGCAAAAATAATAGAACATAACCATGAAAACAACTACAAGCTTCTACTCTACCTCTAGAACCTCTTAAAAAGGATACAAAGGATTCTATACAAGCTATAACAACTCTACGAGCTCCTAGACTAAGAATAGAAGGAAAAATCCTAATTTATGATCCGAAATGGCCAGTTTATTACAAGTTACAAAATTTAAGACTATTTCTATATACAGTCCAACCTAACATTCTAGTAATATATAGCATATAAAATCTGACAAACTCAGTCTAGAAAAGTAAACTGTAACCTACCTTCGGGCTGAACCGCAAACATGAACCATCACTCATGTGCCTTCCCCTTTCGAACAGCCTCAGAAAGCTGACACACTATAAAGAACATAATCCTGGTGTCAAGACGAGAAGAATGACACCCATATTGCTAAACAAAAATTTGGGTAGGAAATCGGGTCAGAAAATGACCCTTAATGCCCTCACGATGAAACAGAAAACAAAAATTACAATTATGTTCACAACTGGTTAAAGAACCATGCCCAAAAAATGAGCACAAATGGAACTCATTTTGGGGCACAAAACAACCCCGAAGTCCACTTGTTCAAGGGAATTTTTAAAAGGAGAAATTAGGAACTTGAAGGCGGAAGCCTACAAATTCTAGTGCAAGAGTGACCACGGAATGGAGGAGTTGCTACCACAAGTTTTGGAGAGGTTTGGAGTCTGATTTGGAGCTTTGGAAATGTATTTTAATGGAGGAAAACACATGGGAGATCTTGGAAATGAAAGAAAAGGAGTTGGAGATGGCAACTTAAAGGCTGTCAGTGCTTCCTAGGCACATACGGCCAAGTATAGCATACGCGGCCCTGTACATGTGGTTAGACGAATGCACACGCCAAGGCCAGGGGGAGGTCCAAGCTAGCGGCATACCAGCGCACACGCGGGCTGGCCATCACATACGCGTGCTGTCCATCACATACGCGGTTTGCCGACTGCCTAGGCAATGGCCAACAAGGAGGGGGTTGGCTGGTGCTATTATGCATATGCGGCCTAACCCCCACCTGGGAAATGGATTACTAGTTCCATGATAGAAACCAGCTACAAACATCAATTCCAACATGAAACTTTTCTCCGATGAACCCTCGGGAACATAATTGGGCTCCCACAAACACAAACTAGCTGAGCTATTCAACTAAAAATGGCATTATAAACTCAATGGAATCGACGAAAATCCTAAAGGAGGATGATTTAACAAAAAGTAGGCCCCACACCCAAAAACCTACTTTAGGCCAACTCTTCCAAAATGGAACCCAAGGGCCAAAAACAAGTCCAAGAGCCTCAGGACCCAAACCAAAGGTCCTCTAGCCCAAAGTTGACATACCAGAGCTAATAACGCTGACACAATTTCCATTCAAGGCCGTCCTCTTTGAATGTTGACCAAAGTCAATCCCACTAGCCTAACTAGCCTGAACATATAGAAAACAACATAAAACCAAACCAAAAGCACCGAAACCCAGACCAAGTGTCCCACTAGACCAAAATCCTTATTCAAGATCCAATGGAACTGTTGGAATTTGATTTTGAGCATGTTTACCAAGTAAGTTGAACGAAGTCATAGATTTTTGAAGTTCAAGTTTTAAAATAGGGAAATGACCCAAACGACCTAACAAACGTCCAGGCACCAAACCGTGAGTCTCAACATGTCATAAATGACGTGTAGCTTCTGAGGGAAAGCTCGAAACATGGAAAAAGCACAAAAAACAAAAAATGACTTGGAGGGTCATTAGAACATCCACTACTAAAAAGAATTTTATCCTTGAAAGTTAGACAAAGGATAATACCTAGAGACTTGAAAAGGCGAGAATAGTGGGTCCACATATTGGTCTCAATATCCCAAGTAGACACCTCGACCAGATAATGCCACCAAGTAGAAATACATTTTCAGATTTAGGAAGCCATTCCATGAGTTGTGATTTAATTCACAAATCGTGGATGGCACTCATAGAAGATAAGCTGCAGGAAGACAAGTAGTCGTGGAGTGAAGAAGTTCACGAATCGTAAAGTGTACTCATTGAAGTGAACCTGCAACATGATAAAATCTTTGAGTTCAACAAGGACAATTGATAACCCGTAGAAGCTTCCATGCACCATAGACTATGTGCGTGGAAGCTGCCGATTCCAGTTTCATTGTTTAAATATGATAGGTTTTCTAATGTCTATAAATACCTTTCCTAGGTTTTCTTTTACATTTTATGATCGATATTTTGTAGGAAACACATTTGAAACATTGTGATCCTAGTTTATTCTTGGTTTTGAGAGTTATACACTTTCATAGTTCATTGTTCTTACTTCTATCCTCATCTATTCAAGTTCACGAATTTCTTTACTTCATATTGTAAGTATATGAACATGAATGCACCAATAACTTCTGATTGTTTACTTATGAACATGAGTAGATAAATCCACAACTAGGGTTGTGGGAACCATGAAGGATTAATAAAGTAGGCAAAGTACTTGGTAATCCTAGGGCAGTGTTTATGTAAGTATTTTTCTTACCTTTGCTTTGATTGATTTTTAACAGTTGCAAACATTAGAAGTTGCCTTATCCTTACTTGCCTAACCAAGGAGGTAACAGATGGGAAAAGAGTTGTTCAACGACGGAGATTTGAGACTATCAACCCTCATCTAATAGCTTGACCTTGTCCGGGAATAGCTAATCTGGGATCAAGGGTAAGGGTTAGTAAATCATAGATCAACGACCGGACCAAGGCATGTGGTGAAATTCATCTAGATTCTGGACCAAGAATTTAGGTGAACCTAACTTACTGATTCTGCATGCTAAGCACTAAGCTAGTTTACTAAGTACAACGCCTTACTAAGTGATGATCTCATGGGAAACACTACCCTAGTCATCTCTTCTATGGATTACAACTCTTAAAACTATTACGTGTTGCTTGTTTATCTTCTAGTTAAAATTATTAATTGGTACATTAAAACTCTTTTCATAGGGAAATAAATGGCTAACAACGCAAGTAAACACTAATCAACCATAGTCCTACCATATTTCCCGTGGGATTAACCCCAACCTTCATTGGGTTCTATATTTAAACAGTGACCGCTTACGCTTCTAAAAAAAGGTGTAATTTAGGCATATAAAATTTTGGCGCCATTGCCGGGGAATACGGTTTAGGATTAAGAGAGATTGTGTTTAGTTCACTATTAGTCCTTATTTCTTGATTTTACTTTTTCTGTTGTTTGGGTTTTGTTACGCAGGTTTCACACTTGTGCATGCCCAATACAAGGAGTCAAGGCAATCCCTTGATCCCGTACGATCTTGTACTCTCCAGAACTCTAAGAAATATGGCTAAAGAGGGAGAGCATGAGACACGCGAGAAAATCATAGCTCGGTTATTGGCGAAAGCAGAGCAGAGAAAAAAGGCAGGGGAAGACACCCTTGCTACTGAAGATGCTACAATTGCAGCAGACCTTGCAGCTCAACATGCGGCAACTGAGAAAGCAAGGTAAGCATGACAACAAGCTATGAGAGATGAGGCAGTAGCTAGATGTAATTTACCACAGAATAGGGGCTGACAAATACAACAGCCAAGGCATGCCCTTCGCTACTATGATTATTATGATGATGAGGTAGAGGAATTGGGCATCAGGGGACCCATAGTAGGGGACTATATTCTGGAAATCCTACATAGGATACAAATCTACATGTGAAAAACTTTACTCAAATTTGCAAAGCTTATAATCTACCAGGAGTGGGATAAGATGCTATTAGACTGAGACTGTTTCCATTCTCATTAGCTGGAGAGACAACTATCTGGCTTTCAACATTGCCCGATAATTCCACATACATATAGCATGAGTTGAAGACTTAGTTTCTAGAGCTGTTCTTTCCTCCATCAAGGATGTTGCAGCTGAAGTAAGAAGTCTACAATTTCAAGCAGCTACCTGAAGAGGCATTATATGAGACTTGGTTGAGGTTCAATAAGAAGTTGAAACAAGTTATAAGACATGGAATCCCTTCAAGGCATCTGATGGAGATCTTCTACAAAGCATTGAATGCCAACACAAAAGCAGTAGTCGACACTGTAATTGGTGGAGCATTCATGGAGAATCGTATATTGAAACTTATGAGATACTTTATAGGGTTACTAAGACCAATATGGCATGGAATACTAGAGAGGCTGAGAGTCCATCATGTACATATGCAGTTGGTAAGTCCATTGATTTTCACGAATTATAGGAGCTCAAGAAAGAAATTGCTAAGATGAAGATGATCATTGGGTTGATTGCAAAGAAAATCCTAGATGAGGGAGTAGAGAAGGTGAACGCCATCGGCTCACAAGGGAAAGCACCAAGGCCAGACGATTACTCATCCGATGATGAGGTTAATTATCTGAATGATCAAGGAGAGGGTTTTCATGCCACTGGCCAAGGGAATCAAGGTCAGAATAGAGATAGAGATGGCCACTACAATTGGTCTGGCTACAGAAACCGGAGTAGATCTAGAGATAGGGATGGTGACTGGCATAAAAAGGGTGTCTAAAAGAATTATAAAAGTGGTCTATATATCCCTCCTGGAAATCTCAAAGATAGACCTAAATAACCAACCATGAGGGAGCTGCTCAACAAAGGATTTCAGAAGGTTGATTTTATGAATGCAAGTATGAAAAAGATGTGAGCTGGCATTTCAGGTATGAGTTAGAAAGTGGAGGGTCATTTTTTTAGCATAAAATAGTTTGAGACCCAGATGCACCAGATGTCTACTAGCATGAATCTATGTCAAAAGGGTACTCTTCCAACTGATACTATTCAAAATCCAAAGAATGATCAACAGGTTATGGCTGTGACTACCCGAAGCAAAAAATAGACCGTTGACCCTCCTATGCCTACAATTGTTGATAAGCTGGCCGAGTCTGAAAAGGAGGATGCTGAGATTATGGTCGAGTCTGAGGAAAAGGATAACGATTAAGGGCCAAGTCAGAGGAAGTCTTGTGAGTCTAAAGCAAAGAATAAAGAGGTTGTACCATTCTTGAAACCCATGCCATTGCCTCCTCCATCTTATCTACAGAGATTGAAGAAAAAGGTTGAGGATGATAAATTTTAAAAGTTATCTCCATGCTAAAAAAAAATTCAATCAACATTCCTTTAGGTGAAACATTAGAGCAGATGCCTGGATATGCTAAATTTATGAAGGATATGGTGACTAGGAAGAGAATGGTGAGTTTTGAGCCAACTGACAATCTTCACAATTGTAGTGCAATAGCCTCCCGTTCTTTGGTGCAGAAAAAAGAATATCCTGGAGATTTCACTATTCTGTGCACAATTAGAGTGTTCTATTTTGCTAAGGAATTTTATGATCTGGGTGCTAGCATCAATCTGATGCCACTAGCGATGTTTAATCTTTTAGGTTTAGGAGCCCCCAAATCGACTACAACACGGCTTCTTATGGCAAATCATACAGTGAAAAGGCCTGTAGGGATTCTTTATGATGTGCTTGTGAAAGTTGATACTTTCATCTTCCCTGCGGACTTTGTAATTCTTGATTGCAAGGTGGACTTTGAGGTTTCTATCATCTTGGGATGACCATTCCTTGCTACCGAATGCGCGCTGGTTGATTTAGAGAGTGGGCAGATGAAGTTAAAATTGAATGATAAGCTAGTTACATTTAACATCTTCCAGTTCATGAAGCATCATGATGACATGGGAGTGATTTCTGTTATTGATGTAGTTGATGAGTATCAGCTAATTGTGATCATTGAGGAGAGACTTGGTGTTGAGGCATTAGCAACTTTGATGATGCATTTTGATAGAGATGACATTGAAGATTATGATGATATGGTTGAAGAACTTGCAGGTATGGTGTCTTATACCTAGGCTCCGAATAAGCTTGATTTAGACCTAAGGAATACACAGACACATCGTCCAGACTATCTATTGAGGAGCCTCCTGTCCTTGAGCTCAAAGTGCTTTCGTCTCATCTTCGATATATGTTCTTAAGAGCTAGTGAAACCTTTCCAGTTATTATTGCTACAAACTTAGATGAAGGGCAAGTTGAAGCTCTGGTTTCTGTGTTGAGGAAGTTTAAAAGGGCCATTGGTTGGTCCATTGATGAAATTATTGGGATTCCACATGGAATCTGCACTCATAAAATTTAGCTAGCCCCAGATTGCATTCTGAGTGTTAAACACCAGCATAGGTTAAATCAGCCTATGCAAGAGGTTGTCAAGAAGGAGATTATCAACTGTCTAGATGCAGGTGTGGTTTACCCTATTGCAGACAGCAAGTGGGTGAGCCCTGTTCAATATGTGCCGAAGAAGGGTGGGATTACTATAGTCCCCAATGCAAAGAATGAGTTGATTCCAATGAGGCCAGTCACAGGCTGGCGTATATGCATGGATTATAGAAAGCTGAATGCTTGGACTGAAAGGATAATTTTTCGATGTCATTCATGGATCAGATGTTAGACCGTCTTTCTGGAAGAGGATGGTATTGTTTTGTTGATGGTTGTTCATGCTACAATCAGATTTTGTTTGCTCCTGAAGACCAAGAGAAGACCACTTATACCTGTCCATATGGGCATTTGATTTCAAGAGGATGCCTTTCGGTTTATGCATTGCACCAGCGACATTTTAGTGTTGCATGATGTCTATTGTCTCTAACATGGTGGAGGATACTATTGAGGTATTTATGGCTGAATTTTTGGTGGTGGGTGACTCTTTTGAATAATATTTGGCTCCTCTCAGTTGTGTACTAAAGAGGTGTGAAGAATGCCACTTGGTACTTAATTGGGAAAAATTTCACTTCATAGTGAAAGAAGGTATAGTGCTTGGCCATTGGATCTCCAAGAAGGGTATTGAGGTCGACAAAGTGAAGATTGAGGTGATTGAAAAATTTCCTCCACCAGTTTATGTAAAGGGGATTCAGAGCTTTTTGGGGCATACTGGTTTCTATAGGAGGTTTATCAAAGACTTCTCCAAAATTGCTAATCTATTGTGCAAATTATTAGAGAAGGGGGAAAACTTTGTGTTTGATGATGCATACCTGAAGGCATTCGAATGCCTTAAGGAAAGGTTAGTCTCGGCCCCCATCATTATTTCTCCAGAATGGTCTCAGCCTTTTGAGGTTATGTGCAATGCTAGTGGAGTGGTTCTAGGAGCAGTCCTAGGCCAAAGGCGCGAAAAGATTCTTCATAGCATTTACTATGCTAGCAATGCACTTAACCTAACTCAAAAGAATTACACAGTAACTGAACAAGATCTGCTTGTGGTGGTCTTTGCATTTGAGAAATTCAGATCTTACTTGCTTGGCACAAAGGTGGTGGTGCACACTGACCATGCAGCTCTTCATTACCTCGTGGAAAAAAAGATGCTAAGTCGAGGCTGATTAGATGGGTGTTGCTGCTACAAGAGTTTGACTTTGAAGTCAAGGAGTGAAAGGGTACAAAGAATCAGGTAGCATACCACTTATCTAGACTAGAAGAGGAGGCAATGTTGAAGTTGAATGATGATAAGGAGATAGATGATTGGTTTCCTGATGAACAAGTGTTCGCTGTCTATCAAGACCTAATGCCATGGTTTGCTGACATTGACAATTATTTGGTAATTGATTTGGTACCTGCTGATATGTCTGTTCACCAAAGAAGAAAGTTCATGTCCGATGTCAAGAAATACTTTTGGGAGGAGACCTTCTTGTTTCGTGTGTATGCTGATACTATGATCTGTACATGTATGCCTAAAGCTGAGATGATGGAGATACTAGATGATTGCCATTTTATCCCCATTTGGGGGTCATCATAGTGGTATCCAGACTACACACAAAATTTAACAATGCGGCTACTATTGGCCGACTATTCACAAAGATGCCCATGAGTTTGCTGAGGCTTGCAGCAGATGTTAAAGGGAAGGAGGTATATCAAGGAGGCATGAGCTTGCTCTTAATCCCATCCTTGTGTTTGAGCTATTTGAAGTTTAGGGTATTGACTTCATGGGATTGTTTGTGTTATCTAATGGAAACCGGTACATATTGGTGACTATTGACTATGTATCAAAATAGGCGGAGGCGGTTTTGCTTCCTAGTAATAAGGGTAAGTGTGTCACAGCGTTCTTGAAAAAGAACATCTTCTCCAGATTTGGTACACCAAGGACAATCATTAATGATGGAGGCAAGAACTTTTGAAACAAGCTGTTTTGGGCCTTACTAGAGAAATATGGAGTGAAGAACAATGTTGCAACCCCCTATAATCCCCAGACTAGTGGGAAAGTTGAAGTCTCCAACAGCAAAGTCAAGTCAATCCTGTCCTAAATGATCAATGCCAAAAGAAAGGATTGGTCGCAGAAGTTAGATAATGCTTTGTGGGCGTACCGGACTGCATTCAAAACCCCAATAGGTATGTCACCATATCAGCTTGTGTTTGGTAAGGAGTTCCATCTTCCAGTTTAGTTAGAGCATAAGGCCATATGGGCGTTGAAGAAACTGAACTTAAATTAGTCTGAGGCATCGATGCAGTGGCTTAGGCAACTGAATGAGTTGGATGAGTTCCTCCTGAATGCATATGAGAGTTCAGCCATATATAAGGAGAGGATGAAATTGTATCATGACCGTATGATAGAAAAGAGAAACTTCCTGCCGGGTGATTTGGTCCTGCTTTTCAATTCTAGACTTCGCTTGTTTCCTGGCAAGTAGAAGTCCAAGTGGATTGGACCTTTCAAGGTGGTGCAAGTGTTTCCTCACGTGGCCGTTGAACTTGAAAATCATTAAGGGAAAAGGTTCAAGGCTGATGGACAACGGATTAAAGCTTATTTTGGCACAACAGAGGAGCACAAAACAATTGAAGCCTAGAGCCTTGATAAATTCACCCCACTCAAAGAGCTTGATGAAGTCTGAGTAATCAAGAAACCTGCGTTGTACCGTGATGTTAAATCAGGCGCTGCATGGGAGGTAACCCATCAGGGTACTCACAAGGTACCCGAGTCCTTAGGGTTTTCTTACCTGTGTTCTTTCCCTAAGGATTTTTATTTTCTATTGAACCGACATGTGTAGTATATGTTGTGTGTAGTAAAAGAAGAAAAGGAACTTAGCGCAGTCTATGGTATGATTTTGAGTGAAAAATGGAGACCCTTACAAAATTTTGTATGACATGAGATTATCTATTTTTGATTGACTGACCATTATGGATCTGTGCATGACATTAGGTTAATCAATCTGATGAATGGCTTAAGCTAGAGTATGAACCTGATAGTTAGCATGTGATTGTTGTACTCTATGCCACGTGTGTGAGCGAAACTTGTACCGTTCTTGCATTCTGTGCCAATCTAGAACTTGCCTGGTTATTCTTGCCTAGGCTATAGGATAGTTGGTTAGGAAAAGATCATTGGCCGTCTTTGAAATAGTCCACTTTAGCCTAAATGACCATCCAAATGATTTGAATACCCTTTGATCCCTGATTTTGAGCCTAAATTTACCTTTTTATTGTACAACCTAATTACCTTCCCTGTTTTCTATGAACTTTCAGTTTGGCCCAGGTCCCTCCTTGGACATTGTTCACCTCAACTCATGCAAGTCGCCTAAGTTGAGGGTTGCTACTGTGAAAGTAACTGTGAAATATGGGGTATGAAAAGAAAAGGATAGTGATAAAGAGGGAATAACGGGTGTGGCGGATATGCTAGAAAAAAGAAAAAGAAAAAGTAAAAATAAGAAAAAAGAGATATGTGATGAAAAAGTCGCACCCGTCACTTGATGAAAACGAAGGAATAAAAAGGGAGAAAGAGGGAGGAAATAGTAGAGTTGGCCTGAAAAGTGGAAGAAACATAGCGTAGTCTCAGGGAGGGTTTAGTCACTAATTCCCATATCTACCATACCCATCCCCGAGCCTACGTTAAAAGCTGAGTAAAGTCCTATAGTGATCCTAATCCAACTGTTCGATAGTTGAGGCATTGAAAATAAGGGCAAGCCTATGATATTGTGCATGCATTGTTTTGACAATCGTTGAGAGTGTGAGTGTTCTAGTTCAGTCCTAGTTATTAAACCTGTTATTGAGTGAGTGGGACTTTTTTGTGGTGAGTGCACTAGAATAACTTTGACTGCTGATTGCTAGGGTAAGTCTCATAAGTGTATGATATGTCATCTATTGATAGCGTGATGTCGTCCATGGATCATCCTCTGTTGTCTTGATAAGTGGAACTTGTGCACTAGTTTTATACTAAAAAGGAGGGGGGAGGTATTGTGAGCTGAATTGCTAAATCATATGACTATCCTAGTTCCTGGTTTTCTTTTATTCAAGCGTCATTTTAGGATAGTTTTGTTTTGTCGCTTGAGGACAAGCAATGATTTTAAGTTGAGGGTATTGATGTGCCGTGGGTTTGCGGCACTTTCGATGCTTAAAACTTGGAATTGGAGTATGTTCGTTTGCGATCTTTAGTGGATCTTTGTGCAGTAAAACATGGTGCGGAGACTAAGTATGGAGAAAAGAGTGCAAAAGTGGTTGAAACTAACTTCTACGACTTAACTCCACGAGTCGTGAATGCTTCCACGAATAGTGGAAGTCAGTCGTTGAAAGAACCCTGTAGATGTTGTTGATGCCTGACTTCCATGAATAGTTTCCACAAAGCGTGGACTATTTCACGAGACGTAATCACTGTCCGTGCAACTTGATTAGAGAAGTAAAAATACATTCTGAGATTTACAAAGCCATTCCACGAGTCGTGATTCAATTCACGAATCATGGATAGCACTCCTAGAAGAGAAGTTGCAGGAAGACAAGTAGTATGAGAACCACGAGATAAATCCATGAGCCGTAAAGAAGTTCACGAATCATAGAGTGAACTCCTTCAAGTGAACTCGCAGCATGATAAAATTTCTGAGTTCCATGAGGATAGTTGACGCCCTGTAGAAGCTTCCACGGACCATACACTATGTTTGTGAAAGCTGTCGATTCCAGTTTCTTTGATAGGATAGATTTTCTAATATCTATAAATACCTTTGCTAGGTTTTCTTTTATATTTTATGCTCGATATTTTGTAGGAAACACATTCGAAACATTGTGATCCTAGTTTATTCTTGGTTTTGAGTGTTTTACACATTCATAGTTCATTGTTCTTACTTCCATCTTCATCTATTCAAGTTCACGGATTTCATTACTTCTTATTGTAAGTATATGATGATGAATGCACCAATAACTTCTGATTCTTTACTTATGAACATGGGTAGCTAAATCCACAACTAGGGTTGTGGGAACCATGAAGGATTAACGAAGTAGGCAAAGTACTTGGTAATTCTTGGGCTGTGTTTATGCATGTATTGTTCTTCCCTTTGCTTTGATTGCTTTTTAATAGTTGCAAATATTAGAACTCACCTTATCCTTACTTACCGGACCAAGGAGGTAACGGATGGGAAAAGGGTTGTTCAACATGAAAAATACCCCTCGACTTAAGCTTGGAAAAACTAATGAATGACTCAGCTTCAGGGATAATGGGTTAGTGTACGGATCGTTAAAGTGAATAATGGACCGTCATTTGGTCTGTGATTTTGGAAATCACTTTTGAGAGTCTACTGGAACTCCATTCTATGAGTTACAGGATGGTCCATCATTTAAAATGATGACTCGTCAAGTCACTCGAGGAATCTAGGGAAGAAAAACTGAATTTTGACAAACCACGGGTCACTCTACAGACCGTGGTTTTGATCTATGGGTCATAAACCAACCAGTAGTTGTGAAGATGAAAATTTTAAGGTTCAGATCAGCAATCACGAGTCACAATATGGACCGTGGTTCAGAACCATGGTTCATCATCCCGATCCGTAGGCACTGGTAGTGCTATAGTAAACTGCCCATAACGTTTTACTCCGGACATGAATTAATGCGCGGTCAGTGGAGTTGAAAATACGACTTAAAAACCTTTAATTTGGTGGGTACTAGGTCACCTAACTCTTTATGTTTTAGGATAAATGATCGTATGAAGATGACCCTAGTTTATTTTTACATGAAAACTTACTTGGGTGAGGTACTTGCAACTTAACTTGGTGATAGGAGTTTCTTATGAACATGATTCGCATCCAAAGCACTCAACACACTAGTAAAATGATCATTAGACTTATTGAAAAGGTTCGGGTATTAGCTTTAGATTTTTGGGGTGTTACAATCATTTCCTAAGCGATCGTTGGCCTTGGACATCTAGTGCTTGGCTAACCGATTTGTTAGGCTTTATTGTAGGATCCCAGTAGAGTTCTTGCCAGTGTTGAGGTCCGTTCTACTCTAGTTGATCAGGTTTAGAGATAACAGTTTGAGGATTAGAGTCTGTGTGACCTTTGTGATTAGGTAGTTTGGGGTGAGGCCATCCAGGCTACTTTAGGTTATGATGGTATTTTAAGGGTTGATGGTCGACTTTGTGTTCGGAGGGTTGGTGATTTGATTCCATTGATACTCCATAAGGCACATTGTTCAAGATACTCCATTCATCCTAGTGCAACAAAGATGTATAGAGATTTGAGGTAGCTCTATTGGTGGAGTGGTATGAAGCGGCACGTAGCAGAGTTAGTATCTCGGTGCTTGAACTGTCAGCAGGTGAAATTCGAGCATATGAAACCGGGTGGCTTGTTGTAGCGACTTCCCATTCCTGAGTGAAAGTGGGAAGGTATTACTATAGACTTCATTGTTGGTTTGCCTCGTACTTCTCATAGGTTTGATTCTATATGGGTGATTGATGATAGGCTGACTAAGTCAGCGCATTTCTTGTCAGTTCAGACTTCCTACGATACTGAGAGGTTAGCTTTGATTTCCATTTGTGAGGTTGTTTGGCTGCATAGGGTCCCAGCTTCTATCATTTTAGATTGAGGTACGTAGATCACATCTCAGTTCTGGAAAATTATACAAAGGAATTTGGGTACAAAGGTTCAGCTTAGTACCGCTTTCCATCCTCAGATAGATGGTCAGTCTGAGAGGACTATTCAGGTCCTAGAGGACATGATTCGGGCTTGTGTTCTTGACTTTGGAGGTTCATGGGATAAGTTGTACCTTTGGCCGAGTTTGCTTATAATAATAGCTTTCATTCAAGCATTGGCATATGCAAGATGAAAGTTATCAATTGATGCAATGACCAAGTATATAAACATGCAACTATATAATACTGAATTGAACAGAATAACTGAATACAAAGTCATGCAATACCGAATCTGAAATGTGCGAGCTACTATCAACCGACAAACCCCAAGCTGAGCTAACTATGGTCCCAACCTTTAATCCTGGCTGGGAGGGTATTCATACCTTGCCAAGGGTACAAACAATTTCTTGCATGGATCAACTAATCTGATGTCCAAAAAGGTCTAGGGTGTGAAGCCTAATCTGATAGGTGACCCCTTTAAAACCTACGGTGGCACAGTACTTCTGGTACTTAGGGACTTCTACTAAAGGTCTCAGCCTAAACTGATGGATGAGACTTTATCCCCTCATGCTCTCGATGCTAAGTATTACTCCCAACTGAATAAATAGATAATCTGACATACTAGATAGCTCAAAATACTGACTTTCTGAGAATGCAAAACATTACTGAGACTAAAGCATTCTAATCATGTAATTTTGACTAACTGAGTATTTGACTAAAAATTGCATGAGAATTGTTTGCATCATGTGACATATATGAATGTCAAAATAGTTCATATTTAAAACATATTTTGTAGATCATACTGAAGGTAGGCCGAAGCCTTCTAAATCATGCTTAGTTCTTTCATTCTTAAAACAACTTGACTGATGTGATTGGTAATCATGCATACTTGTTTGGAAGCAAAACCCATAGTTAAAATCATCATGAGGAAACTTAAACTTGTTTAGACTGAATGCTAAAAAGATGAACTGAATTTTGAAAGGTGATCTAAATTCTGAGAAATATTGTAAAATCAGGCTAAAACTTGCTTCTCCCAAGGATAGTAATCATGTAGAATCATCAAGAGATCGAATTCATAGTAAAACACTAGTTTGGGTAAGAACCCTAGAATCATAACTTATAAAATCATACCGAAATCTAAAATTTGAGAATGAGGGTGAAAGGAAACACTCATTGAAACCCCACATACCTGGTAGATGATAATCCCTAAAGAATAAATCTGAAATTGAAGCTTTAAGGAGAAGCCCTAGGTCTGACCTTTTGAGAAGAACACTCTTTTTTTCTTTGAAACAGACTTAGAGAAAGAATGTGGAAAACTGATAAGCCTAAAACTATTTTTAGTCAGAGCTAAAAGAAGAATGAATGGTCCAAAATACCACTGAGAAACTAAATTAAAAACTACTAAAATTTTTGGAACATTGAACCACAGATTGGTTTACGGACCATGATTCTGAACGACGGACCATTGACTGAGTCATGGTTCTTTTCTTGAGTTTGGGGGGGGGGGTTCTCTGAAGATGATTCCATGAGTTACAGGACAAATCATCGTTTGAAATGATGACTCATGAAGTCACCCGTGGAAACCTGGAAGAAAGGATGAAAATTGATAAACCACGGGTCATACTATAGACCGTGGTTTTGGTATATGGGTCGTGTACCAACCCGTAGTTTTAAAGGTGAAAATTCAAAGTTTCAGGTCTGTTTACATGAGTCATAGTATAGACCGTGGTTCTATTCTATGGGTCGTCATCATGTCTGTAGAAACTGATAGTGTTGTAGTAAAATACCCATAACTTATTATTCTGGACTCAGATTAATGCGCGGTTGGTGTTATTGGAAAGAAGACTCAAAGGCCTTTAATTTAGTGGGTACTAGGCTACCTAAATCCCTATATTCCAGGAGTAATGGTCATTTGAAGTTAACCTAGTTTAGTCTTAATTACATGACAACTTCTTGGGTTTGGGTGCTTTCAACTTAACTTGTTGATAGGAATTTCTTATGAACATGATTCACATCCAAAGAAATCACCACACTATGAAAATAATCATTACACTTATGAAAATTGTTTGGGTCTTAGCTTTGAATTTTGGGGTGTTACAATATCTTCCCCTTGGGATCATTCATCCTCGAATGAAGACTGACTAGGCTGAGGTGGTAAGGAAAGAGATGCAATCTCACCAACTGAGTTCAAAAGTACTAACATGGGAACTGATTTCTGAATGAAATATGAAGTGAGATGGATTCGTGAGCCCTATATGCATACTGAGAGCATAAGAGTATCTGTAGGACATGAAACTGAATATCCAACATGCTAATTGGCCTGGAGTGAGAGTAGGGACTTAGCTTAAACTCATAAAGAATGTACACATTCTTAGAAATCGTAGTTAGCTGAAAGGAGCATAAAACTGAGAGGAGTAACTATACAAAAAACTATTCTCTTCTAGGCTGAGTTTACCAAGATGGACTGAACTGAACTTAGGGCCTTCTGGCCTTAAGAATAATTACTACTAGGTCTGAACTGATCTGATATGAGGAGTCTAGTATCTTTCTAGCTGAAGATACTAGAGATAAGGTATGATCACCCTGGGCAGGGAGTAAGGAAAAGACTATTCCCGCCTTAACCAATATTGTTTACCACCTTTAAGCTTAGGCACACCCTTCAACTACACTAATTCCTCTAAATACCACACTTTCCATTTGCCACTAAAAATCTCATCAGTGCACATATAGATGTTGAGGTCTGAGTCTAACTACCTTCTTTCACCATTTTTAATCCTATCTTTACTAGATCTCTTGCATCATGTGTTATCTTCCTAGAATAGTATTCCTTCTTATTATTAAAATAAACTAACCTTGAGCTCTTAATCAATGGGTTACTAGTCGCACAAAGCAAAGGCTCACATGTACTTTATCATGACATTTGATAAGTCGATAATCTACCAACATATTGAGCCTATATCCATAAATTATTGCTATGTTTTGAGTCAACTTAAAGGTTCTTATGGCCTTTATTGATGTCTATGCAGGTACTCTTGATAAAAGAAGAAAAACAAGGATATGCACCCAAAAAGAGCCAAAAAGGAGCTAAGTGTAAAGAGTTGAGAAAAGCTGAAGAATCTGCCATGGGATGCGGTGGTTGTGCGACATGCACAAGCTAAGGTGAAGTTCGCACCTCCTCCGCATGGAGCTACCAAAGTTAGGAGTATGGCCACTGTGCGACACACATATCCCGTGGTGCAAAACAGACCACCTTCACACGAAGCCCACAATTTCAGCTGAAGTCACTGGTCGAGTTGAAACAGGTGTGCGATGTGGATATCGCGATGTGTGAACCGCATAACGCATCATACACCTCCTGAAGGGAAAACTTGTCCTAATTTTATGTGATGACTTGGTAACAAATAAAAGGCCATTTTAGGCTCAGTTTGTATATACAATACTTCAGAGCTGATTCTTGGAGAATAGTTTTTTTCTTTGTAAACAATTTTCCACCTCCATTGAGAAGAGGGTTTTAATCTAAATCTCTTGGTTAATAATTTGTATGCCTAATTTGATTCTAGAACTTGAGATTCAGCTATAATGGTTGGGAATTTGACCTACCCAGATGGTATCTCTTCTTCTCCTACTGTGAGTGGCTAAATTCTCTTGTCTAGGCGTGTATTGATGATGGATGCTTAGCTAATGGGTGTGGGTGTTGTTAATTCACTTTTATAATTACTTATTTGACATGAGTCTAGTAATTTCACCAAGTTTTAGTTCTAAAATTGGTGGTTGCAAACATTAATTTACATTACTTAGCTATGTGATTGCTCGGGAGAGAATTTCATAGTTGTGCATGTGAAATTGCTAGTGGGTACTTGGGAACCCATCTAGATTGGAGGCTAGGAATAGGTCTAATAGAAGTAATCTCCCATTTAAGGGTCCAATCTAGAAATAGGATGACCTCCCCAAGCTAATGCTGGTTGATTGTTTATCACACCGATGATTTTCTAACTGAAATCATCAAAAATATGGACGTTGATCGAGAGATAGCATTCCACACCTATGACCAACGCTATTCATGTCAATAGGTGAGAGTAGAAGTGAATTAATGAGTAACCCATCCTATAGCTAATGCCCCATCAGATATGCATCCCTAGTCTTCTAAATCACTTGGTACACCTATCTTTAGTTTTATTGCTTTTTGTTGAATTGTGTTATTAGTGACAACTTTCCCGATTCCCCCCATTTTTTTACCTGATTTTTTGTTTAAACAATTACACTCTCCTTGAAATCAACTCATACAATCTCTTGTTGGCTAAGTCAAGTCCCTTGGGTACGACCCCAACACCCGTTGGGCTTATAAATTTTGTTTTGCTGCACGATTGTCGTGGCCTCCTAATTAGAGAGCATGATTTGAGCGTTCATATAAAATGGCGCCATTGCCGGGGACTTGAGTGTTAGCTAATTTTTTATTGTTATTTGGAATTCAAATTGAGAGTATTTGTTTTCTTTTACTTTTTGTTGTTTATGTTGATTGAGTAGGCTATCTATGAACGAAGCTGATGATCATGAGAGCATTGGTGGCTTCGATAATGCCAACGCTGCTAAGCCTATGATGCAAGGAGGTGTAGGCGCAATCCGCCTACCCCCCACGATGGGAAATGTTATCTTCCACGTGATAAGCACCATGCTCCATTTGAATCAAATGAAGGGCCTATTTACTAAAGTGGCCCATGAAGATGCTAACCGGAATATTTGGAATTTTGTGGAGATTTTCCAACCATTCATCTTCCAACATATCTCCCAATAATCCATCCAATTTCTCCTATTCCCCTTCTCCTTGACGGGGGAATCCATGGCGTGGTTGGAAGAATTACTGGATGACTCTATCACATCTTGGGTCGAGTTGGTTGAGGCATTTACCTCGAGATTCTTTCCACCATATCGAATGATGAAGCTAAGAGATGAGATTACCAACTTTAGGGAGCCTCCGGACGAGCCCATATATGAGGTTTGTCTACGATTCAAGAAGAAGCTTCTTTTGTTCCAAAACCATGAATTGTCAAACAATGTGTTGCTCCAAAGCTTCTACCGGTCATTAAAATCTGTGAACAAATAAGTGGATGATAACCTTGGAGATGGAACCTTCATGGATTTAGAATTCCTTATTGCCTCGGTGCTATTAGAACGAATGACCAAGCCTAACCAAGCTTGGCACATGAGAGAGGAATACGTGCCAACTTTAGGAACGCCCTCAAAAGGTTTAACCACTGGTTTTTTAAAGTACCACTATATGCATGTCTGAGGGATATTTTTAGACCCTTTATCTATTTTAATTTTCTATTGATGAGTCAGAGGAACGATTCTAGGCAGCCCGAGGAGCACATATTTGGGTTTTACTCTTATGCATATGTTGATGTGCTTGAGGTTCTACCAGGTTTTACTTTTTTGCATTTTCCATACTCTGCATCATATCATCTCACGATGCATTGCATTGCATTACTAATGTGAACTTGGAGTGCTTTTACCCATTTTATCATTATTATCTTCACCGTCAGTTAGGTAGTTCTATTTTTTGTTGATAACTAGATTTACAGATCCTTGTAGGTAATTTACTTTCTTATATCCTATAACATATATTATATTTATGAGTTCTTTCAGCCTATGATTCCTACTGAGTCCTCATTGTTTTGGTACTCATACTACACTCTGTATCTTTTTCTTATACATCACCAAGTACGAGCCACCCTCGTTGACCCTCCAGTCATTTATAACTAGCTATTGTTTAGAACGCAGTGACCTCTCGGCATTTGGAGATCCTTTATTCCTTTCTACTTACATACTTGTCTATATCTTTTTATTTTGGGTAGACAACACTTGTTGTATAGCTATTTTGCACTTTAGATGCCCTTGTACCGGTGACACCATGTTCAGGGTAGTCTTATAGATATTTTTTCTTCTCAGACACTTTGGGGCTATTTTTGTATATTTATTACTGTTGGTATGTGTATATACTGTTTCCCTCCCCCCTTGAATGATTCATTCCCATGATTCATTATTTAACTTGTTTTATTAAACTTCTGTTGTCTTTGGGTTGGATTGCCTACCAGGGGGTTATAAAGGCACCATCGTGGCTTAATTTTGGGTCGTGAAAAAGTGATATCAAAGCCTAGGTTGACTGGTCTCACCAATATCAGACCAAAGTGTCTAGTAGAGTTTCGTGGATTAGTACGATAACGTCCTTATCCTATCTACGAGGGGCTATAGGACATTTCTAAGAAGGATTCTATCTTATTTGATTCCTTATCGTACGTCCTTGACTTTATCAACTTCTAAGTATCTTTATTTCACTCATTCTCAAATCATTTGGATGAGATAAGCAGCAGCTATGTATGTGACTCTGCACCTACAGTTAGAGCCCCAGCTAAGAGATGGGGTAGATGTCGACCCAAAGGTCAAGGTAGGGGATGAGCTGCGATGCCAGCTCAAGCCCAGACTAGGTTATCATCGCCAGAGCCTGATATTAGGGTTGAATAGGTACAGTATGAGCCAAAGGGTGTAGGGCCAGCCCAATATCCAGCAGGTTAAATAGCTACTCTAGTACTACAGGACATATTAGTTCATTTGCTTGGTTTCTTGAGGGTATGTCACAGGTAACAACTTCTCCTGCTACTCCGATTAGTTCTCAAGTCAGAGACGAGGCTCAAACTTTAGCCCAGGCTGCAGTACAGGGTTCAGGAATGCTGCCAGCTACTATGGCTCCTCGATTAGAGGTATTGCCAGTTCCTACTATTATCCCGCCTATGTCAACTAGTTCTGTTATGTCTTTTTAGGAGCAGAAGATGCTTGGTAGGTTTCTATGGTTGGGTCCCCTGAGGTTTCTGGTACTCTAGGGAGGATGCGCACAAGTTTTTGACTAGTTGCCAGAAGAGGTTGCATAAACAAAGGTTGGTTGAGTCTCATGGAGTAGATTACACCATGATTTATCTTGATGGTCCAGCAAAATAGTGGTGGAGGTATGATATAGCTAGCAGACCAGTCGGGTCATCTCTGCTTACTTGGGCATAGATCTCTATAGCTTTCTTGGAGAAGTATGTACCGTGCAGCTTGAGGGAGCAGTTGATGGATGAGTTCTACAAGTTGGAGTAGGGATCCATGTCTACTTTAGAGTATGAGGTCTATTTCTATGAGTTGTCTAGGCATTCCACCATGATTCTACCTACCAAGCAAGACAGGGTGCATCACTTTGTCAGAAGTTTGACCTTACATCTCCATTTTGATACAAAGGTTATGGTAGCATCAAGCCGGTCCTTCCTGGAGTCTGTGTATCATGCATGTACTATTGAGGAATGACTTTGCAAGGCCCAAGGGGGCAGCAATAAAAGGCCCCTCCATTAGGGCTTTTACAGTGGCTCACAGACACGTGGTAGAGGCTACTTTGGTATGATTCAACATTAGCAATGTTTCTAGCTAAGCCGACCTATTCAGGTAGAATTATAGATTACTGAGGGTCAGAATAGTCATAGTATCATTCAGTCATCGTGAGGTACATATTCTGGGTCCACAAGCCGTGGTAGTCATTCTGATTCAGCCGGGTCTTCACAATAGGGTATAGTTTGCAAGGGTTGTTATGAATGTGGCGAGTTAGTCCACTTTGCTAGGGAATTCCCTTCATAGAAGCATCGTAGGTGACATGATCAGTCGATTTAGGCCCCCAGGGTTCCAGCAATTGAGGCTAGAGGTGCTGCACAGGGTAGTAGGGGTGGTCCCCAGGGTACTCGAGGTGGTCTTCAATCTGGTGGATCAGGCAGTCATGGCGGTCAGAGCCACATATATGAATTTCTATGCCATCTAGAGGCCAAGGCTTCAGATGCTATAATCACAATTATCATCTCCATTAGTCATCAGTCAACTTCTGCTTTGTTTGATTTGAGGTCTACATTCTCCTACGTGTCTGCTAATTATGCTACTCATCTGGAGTCTGCTTGTGAGTTATTGCCTATGCCTTTGTGTGTAGATATCCTAGTAAGAGATTCTTTAGTAGTGGATCATGTATATTGAGCTTGTGTGGTGACTATTTTAGGGTATGACATGTTGGTAGACCTGATTATGCTTGATATGGTTGATTTTGATATGATTTTAGGCATGGATTGGTTGTATCCCTACCATGCGGTCTTGGATTGCTTTGCCAAGGTTGTTTCTCTATGGATGCTTTGTATCCCTCCTATAGTATAGAAGGGTGCCGATAGCCACATACTAATAGGAGTTATATCTTTTCTGAGCTCCCAACGGTTGGTTGGGAATGGGTGCTTAGCCTATATTTGTTACGTTTGTGATACTAGTGCCACCACACCTTCACTTGACTCAGTTCTCGTGTTTTATAAGTATTCAGATGTGTTTCCTTCTGATCTACCAGGTCTTTCTCATGATCATTATATCAACCATAGTATTGATATTGAGCCGCGCACTCAGCCTATTTCTATTCCACCGTATCAGATGGAACCAACTGAGTTGAGGGAGCTAAATGATCAACTCAAGGATTTATTGAGTAGAGGGTTTATCAGGCCTAGTACATCTCCGTGGGGTGCTCCGGTTCTATTTGTAAAGAAGAAGGATGGGTCCATGCATATGTGTATTGACTACAAATAGTTGAATAAGGTGACAATTAAGAACTAGTATCTGATGCCGCGTATTGATGATCTATTTGACCAGCTCAAGGGTGCAACAGTGTTCTCTAAGATAGACTTGAGGTCTGGGTATCACCATTTGACGATTAAGGCTTCAGATATCCCAAAGACTGCATTTAAGACTCGATACAACAATTATGATTTCCTAGTCATGTCTTTTAGGTTGACCAATGCCCCAACAATATTTATGGAGTTGATGAACTGTGTGTTCATAGTTTACCTGGATTCCTTCGTGATTGTGTTCATCGATAACATCTTGGAATATTCAAGGAGTAGAGAGGAGCATGAGAAATATCTGAGAGTTGTACCTCAAACCTTGCGAGACCATCAGTTATATGCCAAATTCACTATGTATGACTTTTGTCTTGAGTATGTGGCATTCTTGGGGCACGATTAGATTTTATGGCCTTTATGTATTTATGAAATTGCATGTCAAATTCTTCAAGTATGAATTTAGAGAGAAAAGCATGTTTTGAAATATGGTTATGCTAAGCTTTATGAACTATGATATGAAAGTTGCATAATACCCAATGTGTTTTTATGCTTTATGAATGAGATTTGGCATGAGAGTATGACCGTACGAAATTATGAGCTATATGTGCATATTTTGGAAGTAGTATTTAGCATCGAGTTAGACGGGGTGAGAGTACCCTTAGTCACAGAAACTACGTTGCCAGCATAGATTATGATATGATATGGTATGTGCCTTCAAGGCTTATGAGAGTGGATCCCCGTCTTTATGTATGGTGTCCTTGCCTTAGCGGGGTATAGGACAGCTTTGCCAACTAGGGTTATATAGTTTTGTATGGTGACTTGTTCCTTGGCAAGGTTCATAGTCAGCTTTGCTAACTAAGGTTATATAATTAGATTCCATGTAGCTCACATGGTCTCACGTCGGTTATAAGAAACTCCCGTGTATATGTTTTCAAGTTTTCTAAGCTTTTGAACTCTTTTATGAACTCCTATTTTGAAGTGAGCTCTTGCCTCATGATTTAGCTTTCCATTATGATGTTTTCTCATGAAACCCTATTACGTATGGATTATGTTCAAGTACGTTTTAAAGCATGATTTTAGTTGTTAAAGTATTCTTAGTGTGTCTTTTTCATGTTCATGCATTACCCGTATACTTAGTACATTCTATAGTACTAACGCATATTGCGATGCATCCTTTCATGATGCAGATTCAGGTGTCCCTTCACAGATACGTGGCTAGGGTTCCCGGCCACTCTCAGTCAGCTTTGGTGAGTCCTCATGGTTCGAGGACTAGGCTTTACTCTAGCTCTCATTATTCCCTTTCTCTTAAGATTGTCGAGTTAGTTGGGGTATTATCCCATCAACTAATTATGCTAGTTTTAGAGGCTTTTCAGACATATATATTATCAGATGATCTTTGGGTTGTATTCCCTATTCGACTCTCTATCTATGATTATACTTCCTATTTTGGATTTCCTTATGATGATTCCTCTATGTTTTTCCTTTATGTTGCTTGAGATTTCTATGACCAAGGGTTAGCTTAGGACCCTTGTGGTCCGGAGTCTCGTGTTACATCTAGGGCGTAACCTCGAGGCATGACAAACTTGGTATCAGAGCTTCAGGTTCAACAGTCCTAGGATGTCTGAAAGCTGCATCAAGTAGAGTATCTTTCAGGTGTGTGAAGCGCGCCACACATATAAGGGGAAAGCTATAAGGTGTCTTAGAAAAACTTCACTTCTTTCATATTCACTATCGTGTGATAGAGTTTGACTCTATTTGCCCTTCTGATATGTTTCGTACGCATTTTAGATAATGTCTCTTTGAAGAAACCCCACGAGGAATGCTAACCTGACCACTCCAGATCATGAGGTTTCGAATGTGGAATTTCACGAAGCCATCTGTATGTTGTCTCAAGCAATGATTGCTCAATTGAATGAGAAAGAGAAACTAAAGAAGAGGAAGAGGAAGAACAAAAAGACGAGAACAAGGAACTAATCATCTTCTCAGCATAGGTCATCTGGACCAACCCCATCTTCAGTTAGCAAACCTACCCTCGATTCTCAGTCTTGTCACCATAGGGCTCCGAAGACCTTAAGGTAACCTCGTTGTAATAGTTGTGGTAAGTTTTATTTAGGTGAGTGCCTTGTGGGCAAGGAGGGGTGTTTTAGGTGTGGTCAATTAGGCCATAAGATCATAAATTGCCCCTCATCTTAGCGGAGCAACTGTGGTGTTCAACTCCAAAACCAATTCTTTTCATTGCCTAGCCAACCAGGTTAGGGTATTCCCCCAGAAATTCAATCAGGTACCTCACTAGATTCTCTTTCTGTATGCATACATAGTCCCCGGACCCCTATTCTTGTTTGGTTGTGAGTTGTCTTGAGCTAGAACTAAGTGGGGATATGAGGGTTGAGGTCTAGACTTTTAGGTGAAGGAGGGTCTTAGCCTATAGAAGGAAGTGGGCATTCGTGCTAGATTATGAGTAGTGTATGCCCTGTTAGGGTAAAACCATCATAGTTCCATTGAGAGGTTGGTGACAGGCCCATTGACTTAGGAGGGTAGCATAAACATAAGGGGGAGATGGTGAGATGTAGAATCGTTCAGATTTTGAAGGCTCAGGTAGCAATGCTTGTGGGTGTTAGAACAAAGTCTAGAGGGTAGGCAGAAGCTTATTTCCATCCTAGCATCCTAAGTATACTTCTACCATTATGATATCTTTTCATGCCTTGTGTGTTAACGCTATGGTCCTATTTCGGATTCACGCTCATGTCCAGGTTCTAGAATGGCAAGTGATTGCTTCAGGCAACGATTCTACTCTTATCCTGTGATTTTAGAAATTCTAGCTTTATGCCCTGAGGTTGGTATCTATGTAAACACATGTCTCTCAATATGCTCGGTCCTATTTCCTCAGTTCATTCCTCAGACATGCCTCAATGGCTAATAAAATCATCTTACGCAATGTATATGCTCAGACCTGATTCTTAAAATGATTCACGCTTATGATTTCCTTATTCTAAAGCCCTTCGATGTTTGACTTTGATGATTAGGGGTGGTGATCCCCACTGATTCATGTCTTACGTTCCCTGTATGTGAAGTACGCATGCCGATTGCACTTAATTCCCCATGCCCCACGTTGAGTGGCTTGATCATACTAAGTATAAGTCAAGATCAATCAGTAGTCTTTCATTCGTGACGCTCATGCTCTCGCTCTTTTCTTTTGATGATTCTTGTATGTGACGTTATAAGCATTAGGGGAGAAGGCCTTGTAGTAGCCTAGCTGGTAGGTAGCAAATTTCTTTTTCCTTGATTACTGTACTTATTCCACCTTGACTTCTAGGTGTGGGTGAATTATAAGGTAAGGATTATTCAGGCGAAACAGTTAGATAAGGTATTCTGGTATGTTTCCCCCACTCCACATAGAAGTTTTTAAATTTGCGATTCCTAGTATGATAAGGAAGAGGAGATAAATTTTAAATAGGGTAAGCTACAAAACCATAAGGTGACTATAGTTATAAGCTTGAATATCGTGACGGGATGCATGTGGATATTTGTTTTGTGCAACTAGTGACCCTTGGGTTGCGAGCTCTAGGTTAGTTAGTTGTTGTGATAAGTGGGGATGCTATCCTTAGAAGACGTTCTAGATGCAAGATATCTGGTCGAGATAGGTTTTAACATAGAGAATTGGGTAGTTAGACTCAAACCTTAGTACCTTCATGTGCGCTGTTGAGGTTGTTAGTTGCAAATGGTAGGAGTGGTATTCAGAAGAGAAGTTTTCCCGTACTTCTTTCAGTTTGGTGTCCTTTTCGATTAACTGCGATTTCTAGAGTATGTTTGTTCTTTATGAGTTTTAGTGGAGTCCTACTTTCATCCCAGACCAGTTATCATGATGGACATCCAATTCCTGTCTTGTTAGTTGTGCTTACATTCTCAGCATGCATACCTGTCTCATGAAAGCATATCAGTTTTTATTTCAATCAAAAGTTGGTTACCACGATAGTGCTTCAGCTTTTGTAACTCAGTAAAACTAAACATTCTATAACTTGCAGTGGCTTAAGGCCTTATTGACTTCAACTCTAGTTTTGACTTTCCGGTTGAGGGTAAGATTTTCTCCATGTATTTTGATGCTTCAGGGATCGGTCTTGATTGTGTGTTGATGTAGTAGGGTCGAGTGATAGCGTATGCATTGAGACAGCTAAAGGTTCACGAGCACAACTACCCCACTCATGATCTGGAGGCACTACTTATATGGAGTTCACTATGAGATATTCATCGATCATCATAGTCTTCAGTACATTACGAGTCAGCAGGAGCTGAACTCGAGGCAGAAGAGATGGATTGAGCTACTGAAGGACTATGATTTAACTATTCTATACCATCAGGGCAAGGCAAACATGGTAGCGGACGCCTTGATTCAGAAGGCAGTGAGTATGGGCATCCTAGCTTTACTTTCAGTGTCACGCCCCGAGGCTACCCCCTGGACGTAACATGGGACTCTGACCACAAGTGTCCCAAGTTAACCCTTGGTCATAGCATAACTCAGGTATATCAAATAAGCATAGCAGAAGCATAATAGGAACTAGATAACTCAATCCATAAGATAAAAATCACGAGGAACATGATTTGAAGAAGACCCGAATAGTGTCTATGTCTGAAAAGATTCTACACATGATATAAGGAGTTGCTAGGACAAGAACCTTGCTAACTCAAGGTACGGAAGTAAATAACAAAAACTAACTAGAATCATAACTGGCCCTCGAACAATGAGGACTCACCAACAGTGACTATAAATGGCCTGCGGTCTCTAGCCACGTTCCTGAGAATGGAAACATGTATCTGCATCATCAAGAAGATGCAGCGCAGATATGCGTCAGTACTATAGGATGTACTAAATATGTGAGATATGCATAAGGTAGTAAAAACATACTTAAAATGCATTTAAACTGAGTTTATGTATAATAAGGGTATCATAAGTAAATATCATAATTCTGAGTAATAAGTATAATCTAGAAGTCAAAACCTCAAATAAGATATCAAATAGTTTATAAAACTTGATAGCATTCATACGGGAGTTTCTTATAACCGACAATAGAACATATGAGTTGTATGGAATTCCTTTTCATAACTAACCGATGAGGCACTCTCAACTAACGAGGACCCCCTTTTTATATACGTGAAGGGCACTCTCAATTAACGAGGACCTTCTTTAATAAGCATGAGGAGACACTCTCTACTAACGAGGATCCTCTTTCATAAATATAAGGTGACACTCTCCACTAACGAGGTCCTTATATCATAAACGTGAGGATACACTCTCTATTAACGAGGACCCTCTTTCATAAACATTGGATGACACTCTACTAAAGAGGTCCTTCTTTCATAAGCGTGAGGAGACAATCTCTACTAACGAGGACCCTCTTTCCCTACTTTGATAACGTAGTTTTGGACTTGGGTTACTTAGACCCTCATCGCTCGGTGGTAAATACTACTCCCAAAACATACATATAGTCCATACAAAACTTATGACATATCAAGTGTCAAATAATTGAAAAAAACATACGGACATGTCTAATGTCATGCAAATTTAAACCATAAGTTCTTAAAAACTTAGCATAGCCATAGTTTAAAACATACTTTTCTTTCTAAATTCTTACTTGAAGAATTAGGCATGATATTTCCATAAGGTACTTGAGATCACAATATCAATGTATGAAATTGAACTTAAAATCCATGGAAGAATTATGATAAAATACTTAATAGAAAAGCCGAAGAGGATTGAGTAAGGACCCCGACTTAGAAATCCACAACTTGAAAGGAATCATGCTAAGAAATAAACTTTAATGCATGGGATTTCGGAACCAAATGAGGAATCTTAATCAAATCATAAATAAACCATAGGAAACAATGAATTGATGCTCAGAAACTGATTTCATAAGTTTTTCCCCACTTTAGATCAAAACTCTAATTTCACAAGTTCATAATTCAAAATAAGAATTTGGGATTTTGGACACAAGGTTGAAAGGAACCCATTGTTGATTACCCACATACCTTGATGGAAGCTAGCCCAACTGATTTGAAAAGAAAAGGAGACTTGAACTTGGAGTTTGAGTCTAGGAGTTGAAACCCTTGCTTGAAGCTTGAGAGGATGAAATTCCTTTTCTTCTTTTGGAACTTGATCGAAAGAATGTAAGAGAACTTAGGCCAAGTGGGAATAAAAACTCTCCGAAATAGGCTTAAAATGACTTAGTATAGGAGTTAAAAGAATGGGAAATTACAAAAATACTCCTCGACTTAAGCTTGGAAAAACTGATGAATGACTCAGCTTCTGGGATCACGGGTCAGTGTACGGATCGTTAAAGTGAATAATGGACCGTTAATTGGTCTATGATTTTGGAAATAACTTTTGAGAGTCTACTGGAACTCCATTCCATGAGTTACAGGATGGTCCATCATTTAAAATGATGACTCGTCAAGTCACTCGAGGAATCTAGGGAAGAAAAACTGAATTTTGACAAACCACGGGTCACTCTACGGACCGTGGTTTTGATCTATGGGTCGTGAACCAACCAGTAGTTGTGAAGATGAAAATTTTAAGGTTCAGATCAGCAATCACGAGTCACAATATGGACCGTGGTTCAGAACCACGGTTCATCATCCCGATCTGTAGGCACTGGTAGTGCTATAGTAAACTGCCCATAACATTTTACTCTGGACATGAATTAATGCACGGTCAGTGGAGTTGAAAATACGACTCAAAAACCTTTAATTTGGTGGGTACTAGGTCACCTAACTCTTTATATTTTAGGATAAATGATCGTATGAAGATGACCCTAGTTTATTTTTACATGAAAACTTACTTGGGTGAGGTACTTTCAACTTAACTTGGTGATAGGAGTTTCTTATGAACATGATTCGCATCCAAAGCACTCAACACACTAGTAAAATGATCATTAGACTTATTGAAAAGGTTCGGGTATTAGCTTTAGATTTTTGGGGTGTTACATTCATTTCCTAAGCGACCGTTGACCTTGGACATCTAGTCCTTGGCTAACCGATTTGTTAGGCTTTACTTGTAGGATCCCAGTAGAGTTCTTGCTAGTGTTGAGGTCCGTTCTACTCTAGTTGATCAGGTTTAGAGATAACAGTTTGAGGATTAGAGTCTGTGTGACCTTTGTGATTAGGTAGTTTGGGGTGAGGCCATCCAGGCTACTTTAGGTTATGATGGTATTTTAAGGGTTGATGGTCGACTTTTTGTTCGGAGGGTTGGTGATTTGATTCCGTTGATACTCCATAAGGCACATTGTTCAAGATAATCCATTCATCCTAGTGCAGCAAAGATGTATAGAGATTTGAGGTAGCTCTATTGGTGGAGTGGTATGAAGCGGCACGTAGCAGAGTTATTATCTCGGTGCTTGAACTGTCAGCAGGTGAAGTTCGAGCATATGAGACCGGGTGGCTTGTTGTAGAGACTTCCCATTCCTGAGTGAAAGTGGGAAGGTATTATTATAGACTTCATTGTTGGTTTGCCTCGTACTTCTCATAGGTTTGATTCTATCTGGGTGATTGATGATAGGCTGACTAAGTCAGCGCATTTCTTGTAAGTTCAGACTTCCTACGATACTGAGAGATTAGCTTTGATTTCCATTTGTGAGGTTGTTTGGCTGCACAGGGTCCCAGCTTCTATCATTTTAGATCGAGGTACGTAGTTCACATCTCAGTTCTGGAAAGTTATACAAAGGAATTTGGGTACAAAGGTTCAGCTTAGTACCGCTTTCCATCCTCAGATAGATGGCCAGTCTGAGAGGACTATTAAGGTCCTAGAGGACATACTTCGGGCTTGTGTTATTGACTTTGGAGGTTCATGGGATAAGTTGTACCTTTGGCCGAGTTTGCTTATAATAACAGCTTTCATTCAAGCATTGGAATAGCACCTTTTAAGGCCTTGTATTGTAGGCATTGTAGATCGCCGATTGGATGGTTTGATGGTTTGGAGTCCAGACCGTAGCGTACCTATTTACTTAAAGATTACTTGGACCGAGTTCGTTTGATTCAGGATAGACTTAGAGCAGCCTAGAGTAGACAGAAGAGCTACGCTGATCGTAGACTTCGTGGCTTGGAGTTCAGTGTTGGTGACTTGGTTTTCCTTTGAGTATCACCCGTGAAGGTCGTAATGAGTTTTGGCCGGCGGGGCAAGCTTATCCCCAGGTTTATTGGGCTTTTGCGAACACAATATTCGCGAAGAAACCTATGCTTTTGTGGAGGCGTAGAGGAATACTGACCTCCACTTTTGCGGAGGGTTTATTGCTTTTGCAACGTCCATATTTGCGAAAAAACCTCCGCATTTGTGGAGGTAGCTGACTTCTATATAAACATTCTAACTTTATTTTCTCCTCTAATATTCCAAAAACTCCCATTAGAGCTAAGCTCAAGGACTGGTTCAAGCACTCTTCTTCCTCCATAATTGTTCTTGTAAGTTATCCTTTGTTTCTCCTCTCTTTTCCGTTGTTTAATTTCTATTGTTCCATTAAATTTTCCGTTGAATGCCTTGTTGTTATTCTTGATCAAGTGGACTTGGAGGCTATTTTGGGCCCCGAAACGAGTCCCGTTCGCTCTCAAATTTTGGGCATGTGTTGATAGACCCATTGTCATGCCCCAGGACTACACCCTAGATGTAACATGGTGCTTAGAGTTGCAAGTGACCTCAAGGTAACACATGGCATGGCATAAAACTAAACATTCTGTATAAATAATACTGAGGGGAAGCTAAACTGAGAAAAGATAAGTTTTAGGATTTATCTGAAAACCTCTGAGTTGCAAAAGCTGAAGCACTGGTTCCTTTCTATAGTATACTATAGCCCCAAAAGAATTATTCTACTTCTCAAGTAATCGTTCCTTTCTATAGTATACTATCGTTCCTTTTTATTGGTTCCTTTTTGTAATTATCAACAATGACAAAAGTAAGGCTACTGGAGTAGACTTCTCGGGAGAAATCCCTAAAGTCTTCTACCAAGAGTTCCAAGAATCTCCTGCTAGTCCCACCGCCAGTGAAATGGCACCTCCTCTAGCTATAAAACCTGGTTGGTTAAAAATGCTCCAAACCAGGGTATCTTTCACTCAAGACCCTGAGATCCTTCTTAAACTCTGGACTCATCCTGATAACCAGCCTAAGAGAAACTGGTACGTTTCCACCTATACTCTTCAACAGAGAGAAGCCTTCAGAAATTCCTGGATGGCAGATATGAAAAGAATCGATTGTGAAATCGAATTCTTTAAATGGTTTAAAATGACCGGCAAAATCAAAAACCAAATAGAAACCCTTCAGGTCATTATCAACAAATGGTACACAACGTCTAACAAAGTTGTTGAATCCATCACACCCCCTTTAGAAGGAATCAACATTCCTGTTGCAGGTACCATTATTAGAGCTTCACCTTTCAAAGAAAAGAGTGAAAAGTCAGCCTCTTTTGTTACCTCTGCGGACATAGATCGCGTGGTGGAACAAAACAATTACTCCAACCAAATTCTTCACACTATCTCTAGACAGATTGAAGATTCTAAACTTTCCATCAGTAGAAGACCTATACCATCTTCCTCCCATAGCCAAACCATAGAATCTAATCCTGGTTTCAAACTCAATGAGTTTTCTAGAGAAAAATTCCCAAAATTCAAAGACACCTTTGAAATCTAAGGAAATATCCTTGACAAGATCAATGATCAACTTTCCAATTTTAGCATCTCCTCTAAAGATGATAAAAATCAAAAAACTCTTTTAAAGCTTTCAAATGGTCGTTTTCATAATATGAAGAACTTCCATAGTAAGCCTTCCTTTCCTGACCTTCAATATGAAGAAAATGCCTTCCTTTCAACCTCGCTCATGAAGGAAGAAGCATTACTGAATGGAATATTGATGGCCTGGCAGAACACCAAATCTACAACAAGCTCCATGAGATGGGAGTTGCCATTAAAGCCTACAAAATAAGAAGCTCTACTGACAAAGAGGCTGCCAGTATGATTGTTGCAGGATTCACCGGAATGTTAAAACACTGGTGGGACAACTACAACAATGATGAGACCAAACAACTCATTCACAATGCTCTGGCAATAGAGACTGTTGTTAAAACTGAAGGAACTTCGAAAGTTTCTACCCAAGTCATTAGAGAAGATGCTTGTGCTACACTTCTCTATCATATCGCTAAACATTTCATTGGCAAACCTAAACTCTTCCAAAATAGAATTCTCCAAATTCTTAACAACCTCAACTGTCCTACCTTAGATGATTTCATTAGGTATAAACATGCCTTCCTCAGCAAAGTCATGATTCGCCCTGACTGTCATCTGGATTTTTGGAAAGAACGCTTCATAAGTGGTCTTCCACCCCTTTTTGCTGATAAAGTTAGAACCAAAATTCAAGACCGCAAAGATGGTCATATTCCTTACAGCCAACTTACCTACGGAGACCTGGTCAGCATCATCAACAACGTTGGTCTTGAACTCTGCACTGATATGAAACTCAGGCACCAACTTAAGAAAGAAAAATCCTCCTCTAGAAAAGAATTAGGAAGTTTCTGCCAAGACTTTGGTTTCATTACTCCCCCCGATAAAATCAAGAAGGAGCACAGATCTAAGAAATTCCATAGATCCAAATCTCACAGAGATTTTCCAAAATCTAGAAGAAAGAAGACTAGGTCCAAAAGACCCAGAGATTCTAATCCTAAACCGAACACTTGTTGGACATGTGGAAAAACAGGTCATAAGTCCAATGAATGTAGATCCAAAACCAAGCATAAAAAGATCAATCTTCTTGGTATTAACGAAGAGACTAAAGAAAAGCTCTTCTCTATTCTTGATGAACCTTTCTCTGATTCTTCACCCCATTCTTCTGAAGAATATAGTGATGAAGAAGATATCAACATAGATTATGATTCAGATTCTAGTCAATCAGGTAAAGAATACAATTGCACTGAAGCATTCTGTGTCTGTGACAAAACTCCTCCTAGGCTCAGAGTCCTTTCTAATGACTCAAAAGAAGCCCTCTTTGACATCGTCCAGCACATCAATGATGATGAATCCAGAAAGCGCTATTTAATAGAGCTTAAAAACATTATCCTTCACACTGACAAACCTAAAGCTAAACCTTTAGTTGAACCGTTCAGTATGAGGCAAATCATGAATCGATTTGACGGTCATACGGAGCCTTCCATCTCTGATCTTTGGAGCGAGGTCTCTAACCTTAAAGAAGAAGTCAGAGATATAAAATCCAGACTTGATAAGATCGAAACTGATATTCTTACTGACCAAATTCTCAAGAAGGTCACCTTTCAGGATCTCGAATCTGACCAAGAGACCATCCAGGAAAATGATACCATCCAAAATCCTGTTAACAATGACCACCTTGCAGAACCAAGCTTCACTAAAACTAGTGACTTTGCTTCTACCTCTGCAGCTCCTGGGATAACTGTCTTATCCTCTATCAGACCCCAGAGTCACCATATACCTATCCGCATTGTTGTTAATAAACATTTTGTTATTAACAAAATTGCTCTACTAGACAGTGGTGCAGATCGTAAATGCATAGTAAAAGGTATTGTTCCTACTCAGTATTTGCAAAAAAGTACTTCCAAATTATACTCCGCTACAGGAGAGCTTTTAAAAATTAATTACAAGCTTTCAAAAGCTCATATTTGAAATAATGGTATTTGCTTGACAAATGATTTTGTTATTACCGAGGATATCAATGAAGATATCATCTTAGGTATTCCTTTTATCACTCAGATAAAGCCTTATTGTACCAGTTTAAATGGTATTACTACGTCTATTCTTGGGAAAGAATTACATTTTCCTTTTGTTAAAATCCTTTCAAAAAATGAGAGTAATTTTATAAGAGAAAAAACTTTTTTCCACATCAATAATCTTTCTCAACATATCACCTTTTTAAAAGATGAAATTCAAGCTAAGAAAATCGAGCAGATTTTAAAAACCCCGGAGATAGTTACTAAAATTGTAAATCTTCAAAACCAATTTGAAAAATAAATATTCTCCGATTTTCCTAATGCTTTTTGGGAAAGAAAAAGGCACATTATCGAACTCCCATACATTGAAGGATTCAATGAACATGCCATAACTACCAAAGCTAGGCCCATTCAGATGAATCATGAAATGATGGATTTTTGTAAAAAATAAATTGATATTCTTTTACAAAACAAAATCATCAGGGTTTCAAAATCTCCTTGGAGTTGCTCTGCCTTTTATGTAAATAAAAATGCAGAAAAAGAAAGAGGAGCACCAAGATTGGTTATAAATTATAAACCTCTTAACGCTGTCTTGAAATGGATCAGGTATCCAATTCCCAACAAGAGGGATCTTTTGAAAAGAACTTACAAAGCTTAAGTATATAGCAAGTTTGATATGAAATCAGGGTTTTGGAAAATCCAAATCTTTGAAAAAGATAGATATAAAACTGCTTTTAATGTTCCGTTCGGACAATATGAATGGAATGTCATGCCTTTTGGGCTCAAGAATGCCCCCTTTGAATTTCAAAACATCATGAATTCTATATTCAATGATTACAGTTATATGTCTATTGTTTACATAGATGATGTGTTAATATTCTCCGAGAACATTGATTCTCATTTCAAACATCTGAATACTTTCTTTAAGATTGTTAAAAATAATGGTTTAGTTGTTAGCGCTAAAAAAAAATAAGCTCTTCCAAACTACCATTAGATTTTTTGGTCATTACCTTTACCTAGGAACCTACAAACCTATCTGCAGGGCCATAGAGTTCTCTTCCAAGTTTCCCAATGAGATCCCTGATAAAACCCAACTTCAGAGATTCTTAGGAAGCCTGAATTACGTTGCTGACTTCATTCCTAAAGCTAGACAAGTTTGTGAGCCCCTCTATAAAAGGCTAAGAAAGAATCCAGTCCCTTGGAGTACTGAACAAACTCAAGCTGTCATTCGTGTTAAAACTTTATTACAAGCTATCCCTTGTTTAGGAATCCCAAACCCTAATGCTTTTATGATTGTTGAAACTGATGCTTCTGACATTGGTTATGGTGGAATCCTCAAACAAAGAATTGACCTTGAGTCGAAAGAACAACTTGTTCGTTTTACTTCAGTAATCTGGAATTCCCCCCAAAAGAATTATTCTACTGTTAAATAAGAAGTCTTATCTATAGTGCTATGTATCACTAAATTTCAGGACAACTTAGTTAACAAGGAATTTTTACTTAGAGTAGATTGCAAATCTGCTAAGGAAATTTTAAAAAAAGATGTAAAAAACCTGGTTTCAAAACAAATATTTGCTAGATGGCAAGCTCTACTATCTAGCTTTGATTTTCAAATTAATTTTATAAAAGGAGAAGAAAATTCCCTCCCAGATTTCTTAACAAGAGAATTTCTACAGGGAAACAATGAGGCCCAGCATGAGGCCCCAAAAACCAGATCCACCACAGAGACCACAACAAATGGATAGACCATTTGAACTCCCTCTCTCAATGTTGCCCCAGAGTTTACCAATTCCAGCTGGAGCAAATCCCAGATTGGAATTCCAGAATAGGTATACTGCTTTAGCAGGATACCCAAAATTACCAGGTCCCGCACCGACCAAATTAATCAACCAAAGGTTTGATCAAGGAGCATCGTCTTCCTCAGTACAAACCAAAGAAAGCTATGCAATGAAGGCCCCAGAGACCTTTGCACAGGCAGTTAAGCCAATAACAGGGAAAAGCCCTATTACAATTCAATGTCAGAAGCATCAGTTTAAACAATCATAAAAGCATTAGGGTTTGGGATTCCTAAACAAGGGATAGCTTGTACTAAAGTTTTAACACGAATGACAGCTCGAGTTTGTTCAGTACTCCAAGGGACTGGATTCTTTCTTAGCCTTTTATAGAGGGGCTCACAAACTTGTCTAACTTTCAGAATGAAGTCAGCAACGTAATTCAGGCTTCCTAGGAATCTCTGAAGTTGGGTTTTATCAGGGATCTCATTGGGAAACTTGGAACAGAACTCTATGGCCCTGCATATAGGTTTGTAGGTTCCTAGGTAAAGGTCATGACCTAAAAATCTAATGGTAGTTTGGAAGAGCTTAATTTTTTTAGCGCTAACAACTAAACCATTATTTTTAACAATCTTAAAGAAAGTATTGAGATGTTTGAAATGAGAATCAATGTTCTCGGAGAATATTAACACATCATCTATGTAAACAATAGACATATAACTGTAGTCATTGAATATAGAATTCATGATGTTTTGAAATTCAGAGGGGGCATTCTTGAGCCCAAAGGGCATGACAATCCATTCATACTGTCTGAACGGAACATTAAAAGCAGTTTTATATCTATCTTTTTTAGAGATTTGGATTTTCCAAAACCCTGATTTCATATCAAACTTGCTATATACTTTAGCTTTGTAAGTTCTTTTCAAAAGATCCCTCTTTTTGGGAATTGGATACCTGATCCATTTCAAGACAGCGTTAAGAGGTTTATAATTTATAACCAATCTTGGTGCTCCTCTTTCTTTTTCTGCATTTTTATTTACATAAAAGGCAGAGCAACTCCAAGGAGATTTTGAAACCCTGATGATTTTTTTTTTGTAAAAGAATATCAATTTCTTTTTTACAAAAATCCATCATTTCATGATTCATCTGAATGGGCCTAGCTTTGGTAGTTATGGCATGTTCATTGAATCCTTCAATGTATGGGAGTTCGACAATGTGCCTTTTTATTTCCCAAAAAAGCATTAGGAAAATCGGAGCATATTTCTTTTTCAAATTGGTTTTGAAGATTAGCAATTTTAGTAACTATCTCCGGGGTTTTTAAAATCTGCTCGATTTTCTTAGCTTGAATTTCATCTTTTAAAAAGGTGATATGTTGAGAAAGATTATTGATGCGAAAAATAGTTTTTTCTCTTATAAAATTACTCTCATTTTGTGAAAGGATTTTAACAAAAGGAAATTGTAATTCTTTCCCAATAATAGACGTAGTAATACCATTTAAACTGGTACAATAAGGCTTTATCTGAGTGATAAAAGGAATACCTAAGATGATATCTTCATTGATATCCTCGGTAATAACAAAATCATTTGTCAAGCAAATACCATTATTGCAAATATGAGCTTTTGAAAGCTTGTAATTAATTTTTAAAAGCTCTCCTGTAGCGGAGTATAATTTGGAAGTACTTTTTTGCAAATACTGAGTAGGAACAATACCTTTTACTATGCAATTACGATCTGCACCACTGTCTAGTAGAGCAATTTTGTTAATAACAAAATGTTAATTAACAACAATGCGGATAGGTATATGGTGACTCTGGGGTCTGATAGAGGATAAGACAGTTATCCCAGGAGCTGCAGAGGTAGAAGCGAAGTCACTAGTATTAGTGAAGCTTGGTTCTGCTAGGTGGTCATTGTTAACAGGATTTTGGATGGTATCATTTTCCTGGATGGTCTCTTGGTCAGATTCGAGATCCTGAAAGGCGACCTTCTTGAGGACTTGGTCAGTAAGAATATCAGTTTCAATCTTGCCAAGTCTGGATTTTATATCTCTGACTTCTTCTTTAAGGTTAGGGACCTCGCTCCGAAGATCAGAGATGGAAGGCTCCATATGACCGTCAAATCGATTCATGATTTGCCTCATACTGAATGGTTCAACTAAAGGTTTAGCTTTAGGTTTGTCAGTGTGAAGGATAATGTTTTTAAGCTCTATTAAATAGCGCTTTCTGGATTCATCATCATTGATGTGCTGGACGATGTCAAAGAGGGCTTCTTTTGAGTCATTAGAAAGGACTCTGAGCCTAGGAGGAGTTTTGTCACGGACACAGAATGCTTCAGTGCAATTGCATTCTTTACCTGATTGACTAGAATCTGAATCATAATCTATGTCTATATCTTCTTCATCACTATATTCTTCAGAAGAATGGGGTGAAGAATCAGAGAAAGGTTCATCAAGAATAGAGAAGAGCTTTTCTTTAGTCTCTTCGTTAATACCAAGAAGATTGATCTTTTTCTGCTTGGTTTTGGATCTACATTCATTGGACTTATGACCTGTTTTTCCACATATCCAACAAGTGTTCGGTTTAGGATTAGAATCTCTGGGTCTTTTGGACCTAGTCTTCTTTCTTCTAGATTTTTGAAAATCTCTGTGAGATTTGGATCTATGGAATTTCTTAGATTTGTGCTCCTTCTTGATTTTATCGGGAGGAGTAATGAAACCAAAGTCTTGGAAGAAACTTCCTAATCCTCTTCTAGAGAAGGATTTTTCTTTCTTAAGTTGGTGCCTGTGTTTCATATCACTGCAGAGTTCAAGACCAACGTTGTTGATGATGCTGACCAGGTCTCCGTAGGTCAGTTGGCGGAATACGACCATCATTGCGGTCTTGAATTTTGGTTCTAACTTTATCAGCAAAGAGGGGTGGAAGACCACTTATGAAGCGTTCTTTCCAAAAACCCAGATGACAGTCAGGGTGAATCATGACTTTGGTGAGGAAGGCTTGTTTATACCTAATGAAATCATCGAAGGTAGGACAGTTGAGGTTGTTAAGAATTTGGAGGCTTCTATCTTGGAAGAGTTTAGGTTCGCCAATGAAATGTTTAGCGATATGATAGAGAAGTGTAGCACAAGCATCTTCTCTAGTGACTTGGGTAGAAACTTTCGAAGTTCCTTCAGTTTTAACAACAGTCTCTGTTGCCAGAGCATTGTGAATGAGTTGTTTGGTCTCATCATTGCAGTAGTTGTCCCACCAGTGTTTTAACATTCCGGTGAATCCTACAACAATCATACTGTCAGCCTCTTTGTCAGTAGAGCTTCTTATTTTGTAGGCTGTAATGGCAACTCCCATCTCATGGAGCTTGTTGTAGATTTGGTGTTCTTCCAGGCCATCAATATTCCATTCAGTAATGCTTCTTCCTTCATGAGAGGAGGTTGAAAGGAAGGCATTTTCTTCATATTGAAGGTCAGGAAAGGAAGGCTTACTATAGAAGTTCTTCATATTATGAAAATGACCATTTGAAAGCTTTAAAAGAGTTTTTTGATTTTTATCATCTTTAGAGGAGATGCTAAAATTGGAAAGTTGATCATTGATCTTGTCAAGGATATTTCCTTAGATTTTAAAGGTGTCTTTGAATTTTGGGAATTTTTCTCTAGAAAACTCATTGAGTTTGAAACCAGGATTAGATTCTATGGTTTGGCTATGCGAGGAAGATGGTATAGGTCTTCTACTGATTGAAGGTTTAGAATCTTTAATCTGTTTAGAGATAGTATGATGAATTTGGTTGGAGTAATTGTTTTGTTCCACCACGCGATCTATGTCCGCAGAGGTAACAAAAGAGGCTGACTTTTCAATCTTTTCTTTGAAAGGTGAAGCTCTAATAATGGTACCTGCAACAGGAATGTTGATTCCTTCTAAAGGGGGTGTGATGGATTCAACAACTTTGTTAGACTTTGTGTACCATTTGTTGATAATGACCTGAAGGGTTTCTATTTGGTTTTCGATTTTGCCGGTCATTTCAAACCATTAAAAGAATTCGATTTCACAACCGATTCTTTTCATGTCTTCCATCCATGAATTTTTGAAGGCTTCTCTCTATATAGGTGGAAACGTACCAGTTTCTCTTAGGCTGGTTCTCAGGATGAGTCCGGAGTTTAAGAAGGATCTCAGGGTCTGGAGTGAAAGATACCCTGGTTTGGAGCATTTTTAACCAGCCAGGTTTTGTAGCTAGAGGAGGTGCCATTTCACTGGCGGTGGGACTAGCAGGAGATTCTTGGAACTCTTGGTAGAAGACTTTAGGGATTTCTCCCGAGAATGCTACTCCAGTAGCCTTACTTTTGTCATTGTTGATAATGCTAGTATCAACTTCTTCAGTAGCTTCCTCCTCCGGGCTTTTTGAGGAAGGTGCTCTGGGATGAGGTCTAGAAGTACCTGAAGTCGAAGGACCAGACCATGAAGACCTTCGATAAGAGGTAGATCTAGTGATAGGATTATCAAGAAATTTGAGTTCAATCGATCCATTAGGGAATTGAATGACTATTCCAATCTGAGATCTTTCAGAGTGAGATGAGAAAGGTTGGGTTATGGCATCAAAGTGCCAATCATTGCTGGAAAGTACATATTGCCACTTGATAAGTCTAGGCATAAAGATAGTACTATGTTCATGGTTGGCTTCCATAAGAATAGTTACACCTTTCTAGCTCTCAATTCGAGCCTTTGGTGCCAGGGTGGTCTTCATTAGCCTATAATAAACTCGATAGATGATAGCTATTTCTCGAGTATTGGCTTTACTGTTAAGGTTCGTAGTTTTGACATTGAGTGTCAAGGAGTCCATGACATTAGGGTCATTAATGTCAATAGAGAAGTTGGGGTAACAATTAAAGTATACCGGACCATCAGCCAGGTTACTTTGGAGTACTCCTAACAGAGAATCATCAAAATTAAGGAAACGGTCATCTCTAAGGAGGACACAAACAGGAATATTTAAGCCTTTTCGGAAGAGAGGCTTGACAGCAACTTGGACCAAACCAATATGCAAATAATTGAAATTATTTTTATAACGATTAATATCATCAGCTTTCAGTAAACGAATAATTTCAAGGGAATTATTAATAGCAATAGTAATCTCACAGGTCTTGATATTAGATCTAGTAACGAAACTGAAATTATCTAAGTGGTAAATCTTTTTAAAAGGTTCTTCTGGTATATTCCAGTTTTGAAGATCATTTTCAAGCTTAGCAGTTTTTGTAGCTTGAGAAGATAAATTAATACTGTTTAAAATATGTTGATTATTTTCCATATTTGAGAAAATATTGTCTTAAGGGCTTATAGTGCAAAATCTTTTACAAGTAGAATAATATTAATACGGTAAGCATGTTGACGTATATAGAAGATTGATACATATATCTAAGACCCTATCTAAATGTTTCTGAAGGAGGTTCTCTTGGTTTTACATCTGTTCTTTCCTAGAGTTTTCTTGTCTACGGGATCACCATTAACATGTCTACACACCCACCTGGCTTAACGACCATCAAATCGGGCTAGCCAACGTATGCACCGAGTATTATTCGGCTACCTCACACACTTAGGAAAGAATGAATACCTCACACCAGATACAGAAACAATATAAAGGGGCAGGATGAATATAACAATAATCTTATACAAATAAACATCTTAAAGTAAAATATTAAAATACTTCTTAAAATAATTTTTCCATGCCTCAGACAGTATATGTGCTTAGCCACTCATGCTAAGGACGTATACTGCAAGCATGACTCTGATACCAATAAAAAGGAACGATAGTATACTATAGAAAGTAGTATGATATCTAGAGAAATATGTAAACTTACAAGTTTATTTATTGCATAAGAAGTACAGCGGATTGCATTACAAGAAGAGAAGAAGATTGTAGAATATTGGGCTAAATTTTCTGATGCCCTTTATTGCTAAATGTTTGTCCTTTTATAGAGTAAGGATACATAAGAGAGTGTATCTTAAATGTACACTTGGAGGGTTGAGATTTTTCCGACACTATAGTGAAGGATGACAGCTTCCTTTTAGGAATAGTAAGTTGCCTCTTGGGAAAATTAGATTCCTTTTAGGAACAGTAAGTTGCCCTTTCGGAAAAGTAATTCTGATTCTTTGAATCTCTACTTTTCTTCAAAGGTCATTCTCCTGTTCTTAATAGGGATCTCAATAGGCTGCTGCTATTCCTGTAGGGTCTAGCATGTCCCCATTATCGGTTTCTGCTGTGGCTTCCTCTAAGAGAAGCATAATGTCTTCGTCATTAGTATGATCATTATCCATCTCTTGGAGGGCCTTCTTTAATTTTTCTTTGAGCACATTCTTTGATGGCGAGATTGTTTATGTTTTTAGTGATGATTTAGCTGGAGCTTTGGATGTTTCTTTTGGGATCCATCCTCTAACTTTGATCTCTTTAGAGAGATACTTGATTCTGTCTAACTCTGTCTTGGCAAAGTTCCATGATATAATATAAGAAATTCTTTTCTTAATAAAATATTTACACATTTTAATGTGTTCTGGGAGTGTGGAGATTTCTTCTTTGACTTGAAATTCATCAAATCTTTTGAGAAATTATTGGGGAAGGATATCTCTGCTTCCTCCGAAGTAATTCCACCATTCGTAGAACCACCTGGGGATGACTGATTTAACCATTTTTGGACAATATTTGACAAACCAAGTGTGCCCTGGCCTGATATATAGGAAATTGAACCATGCATTTTTATAGTCATGCCAATTATAAGTCTGTGGCTTGTGAGGCATGGATAACACAATGGGAGTAAGGAGGTGGTCTGTATACCATTCTGATGGAGATAAGACCCTCTTAATAGTGAATCTAGAAAAGCTAATAACTTCTGGATTCTTTTCACTCATGGTGTGTTCAATAATAATAGACTCTGTGTCCGTCAATATGGCTTCAAAATACCTTTGAGTTTTGAATGGATTATCTGTATCCACAAAATTGTTAGGCAAATACGCTGTCCTGATAAGACTAGGAATCGGGGTTCCTTCATATTGTTTGTCTATTGCCATTATTGGCAATACTTGTTTTGTCAAGAAGTCAAATTCTTCTTTGGAGGAATTGTAATAGGGCTTTTCCCTGTTATTGGCTTAACTGCCTGTGCAAAGGTCTCTGGGGCCTTCATTGCATAGCTTTCTTTGGTTTGTACTGAGGAAGACGATGCTCCTTGATCAAACCTTTGGTTGATTAATTTGGTCGGTGCGGGACCTGGTAATTTTGGGTATTCTGCTAAAGCAGTATACCTATTCTGGAATTCCAATCTGGGATTTGCTCCTGCTGGAATTGGTGACCTCTGGGGAAACTTTAAGAGAGGGAGTTCAAATGGTCTAGCCATTTGCTGTGGACTCTGTGGTGGATCTGGTTTCTGGGGCCTCATGCTGGGCCTCATTGTTTCCCTGTAGAAATTCTCTTGTTAAGAAATCTGGGAGGGCATTTTCTTCTCCTTTTATAAAATTAATTTGAAAATCAAAGCTAGATAGTAGAGCTTGCCATCTAGCAAATATTTGTTTTGAAACCAGGTTTTTTACATCTTTTTGTAAAATTTCCTTAGCAGATTTGCAATCTACTCTAAGTAAAAATTCCTTGTTAACTAAGTCATCCTGAAATTTAGTGATACATAGCACTATAGATAAGACTTCTTTTTTAACAGTAGAATAATTCTATTGGGGGGAATTCCAGATTCCTGAAGTAAAACAAACAAGTTGTTCTTTCGACTCAAGGTCAATTCTTTGTTTGAGGATTCCACCATAACCAATGTCAGAAGCATCAATTTCAACAATCATAAAAGCATTAGGGTTTGTGATTCCTAAACAAGGGATAGCTTGTACTAAAGTTTTAACACGAATGACAGCTTGAGTTTGTTCAGTACTCCAAGGGACTGTATTCTTTCTTAGCCTTTTATAGAGGGGCTCACAAACTTGTCTAACTTTCGGAATGAAGTCAACAACGTAATTCAGGCTTCTTAGGAATCTCTGAAGTTGGGTTTTATCAGGGATATCATTGGGAAACATGGAAGAGAACTCTATGGCCCTGCAGATAGGTTTGTAGGTTTATAGGTAAAGGTCATGACCTAAAAATCTAATTGTAGTTTGGAAGAGCTTAATTTTTTTAGCGCTAACAACGAAACCATTATTTTTAACAATCTTAAAGAAAGTATTGAGATGTTTGAAATGAGAATCAATGTTCTCGGAGAATATTAACACATCATCTATGTAAACAATAGACATATAACTGTAATCATTGAATATAGAATTCATGATGTTTTGAAATTTAGAGGGGGCATTCTTGAGCCTAAAAGGCATGACATTCCATTCATATTGTCCGAACGGAACATTAAAAGCAGTTTTATATCTATCTTTTTCAGAGATTTGGATTTTCCAAAACCCTGATTTCATATCAAACTTGCTATATACTTTAGCTTTGTAAGTTCTTTTCAATAGATCCCTTTTGTTGGGAATTGGATACCTGATCCATTTCAAGAAAGCGTTAAGAGGTTTATAATTTATAACCAATCTTGGTGCTCCTCTTTCTTTTTCTGCATTTTTATTTACATAAAAGGCAGAGCAACTCCAAGGAGATTTTGAAACCCTGATGATTTTGTTTTGTAAAAGAATATCAATTTCTTTTTTTTACAAAAATCCATCATTTCATGATTCATCTGAATGGGCCTAGCTTTGGTAGGTATGGCCTGTTCATTGAATCCTTCAATGTATGGGAGTTCGACAATGTGCCTTTTTCTTTCCCAAAAAGCATTAGGAAAATCGGATCATATTTCTTTTTCAAATTGGTTTTGAAGATTAGAAATTTTAGTAACTATCTCCGGGCTTTTTAAAATCTGCTCGATTTTCTTAGCTTGAATTTCATCTTTTAAAAAGGTGATATGTTGAGAAAGATTATTGATGCGGAAAATAGTTTTTTCTCTTATAAAATTACTCTCATTTTGTGAAAGTATTTTAACAAAAGGAAAATGTACAATAAGGCTTTATCTGAGTGATAAAAGGAATACCTAAGATGATATCTTCATTGATATCCTCGGTAATAACAAAATCATTTGTCAAGCAAATACCATTATTGCAAATATGTGCTTTTGAAAGCTTATAATTAATTTTGAAAGGCTCTCCTGTAGCGGAGTATAATTTGGAAGTACTTTTTTGCAAATACTGAGTAGGAACAATACCTTTTACTATGCAGTTACGATCTGCACTACTGTCTAGTAGAGCAATTTTGTTAATAACAAAATGTTTATTAACAACAATGCGGATAGGTATATGGTGACTCTGGGGTCTGATAGAGGATAAGACAGTTATCCCAGGAGCTGCAGAGGTAGAAGCGAAGTCACTAGTTTTAGTGAAGCTTGGTTCTGCAAGGTGGTCATTGTTAACAGGATTTTGGATGGTATCATTTTCCTGGATGGTCTCTTGGTCAGATTCGATATCCTGAAAGGCGAACTTCTTGACGACTTGGTCAGTAAGAATATCAGTTTCGATCTTGCCAAGTCTGGATTTTATATCTCTGACTTCTTCTTTAAGGTTAGAGACCTCGCTCCGTAGATCAGAGATGGAAGGCTCTGTATGACCGTCAAATCGATTCATGATTTGCCTCATACTGAACGGTTCAACTAAAGGTTTAGCTTTAGGTTTGTTAGTGTGAAGGATAATGTTTTTAAGCTTTATTAAATGGCGCTTTCTGGATTCATCATCATTGATGTGCTGGACGATGTCAAAGAGGGCTTCTTTTGAGTCATTAGAAAGGACTCTGAGCCTAGGAGGAGTTTTGTCACAGACACAGAATGCTTCAGTGCAATTGCATTCTTTACCTGATTGACTAGAATCTGAATCATAATCTATGTTGATATCTTCTTCATCACTATATTCTTCAGAAGAATGGGGTGAAGAATCAGAGAAAGGTTCATCAAGAATAGAGAAGAGCTTTTCTTTAGTCTCTTCGTTAATACCAAGAAGATTGATCTTTTTCTGCTTGGTTTTGGATCTACATTCATTGGACTTATGACCTGTTTTCCCACATGTCCAACACGTGTTCGATTTAGGATTAGAATCTCTGGGTCTTTTGGACCTAGTCTTCTTTCTTCTAGATTTTGGAAAATCTCTGTGAGATTTGGATATATGGAATTTCTTAGATCTGTGCTCCTTCTTGATTTTATCGGGAGGAGTAATGAAACCAAAGTCTTGGCAGAAACTTCCTAATTCTCTTCTAGAGTTTCCCAATGAACTCTATGGCCCTGCAGATAGGTTTGTAGGTTTCTAGGTAAAGGTCATGACCTAAAAATCTAATGGTAGTTTGGAAGAGCTTAATTTTTTTAGCGCTAACAACTAAACCATTATTTTTAACAATCTTAAAGAAAGTATTGAGATGTTTTAAATGAGAATCAATGTTCTCGGAGAATATTAACACATCATCTATGTAAACAATAGACATATAACTGTAATCATTAAATATAGAATTCATGATGTTTTGAAATTCAGAGGGGGTATTCTTGAGCCCAAAAGGCATGACATTCCATTCATATTGTCCGAACGGAACATTCAAAGAAGTTTTATATCTATCTTTTTCAGAGATTTGGATTTGCCAAAACCCTGATTTCATATCAAACTTGCTATATACTTTAGCTTTGTAAGTTCTTTTCAATAGATCCCTTTTGTTGGGAATTGGATACCTGATCCATTTCAAGACAGCGTTAAGAGGTTTATAATTTATAACCAATCTTGGTGCTCCTCTTTCTTTTTCTACATTTTTATTTACATAAAAGGCAGAGCAACTCCAAGGAGATTTTGAAACCCTGATGATTTTGTTTTGTAAAAGAATATCAATTTCTTTTTTACAAAAATCCATCATTTCATGATTCATCTGAATGGGCCTAGCTTTGGTAGTTATGGCCTGTTCATTGAATCCTTCAATGTATGGGAGTTCGACAATGTGCCTTTTTCTTTCCCAAAAAGCATTAGGAAAATCGGAGCATATTTCTTTTTCAAATTGGTTTTGAAGATTAGCAATTTTAGTAACTATCTCCGGGGTTTTTAAAATCTCCTCAATTTTCTTAGCTTGAATTTAATCTTTTAAAAAGGTGATATGTTGAGAAAGATTATTGATGCAGAAAATAGTTTTTTCTCTTATAAAATTACTCTCATTTTGTGAAAGGATTTTAACAAAAGGAAAATGTAATTCTTTCCCAAGAATAGACGTAGTAATACCATTTAACCTGGTACAATAAGGCTTTATCTGAGTGATAAAAGGAATACCTAAGATGATATCTTCATTGATATCCTCGGTAATAACAAAATCATTTGTCAACCAAATACTGTTATTGCAAATATGAGCTTTTGAAAGCTTGTAATTAATTTTTAAAAGCTCTCCTGTAGCGGAGTATAATTTGGAAGTACTTTTTTGCAAATACTGAGTAGGAACAATACCTTTTACTATGCAATTACGATCTGCACCACTGTCTAGTAGAGCAATTTTGTTAATAACAAAATGTTTATTAACAACAATGCGGATAGGTATATGGTGACTCTGGGGTCTGATAGAGGATAAGACAGTTATCCCAGGAGCTGCAGAGGTAGAAGCGAAGTCACTAGTTTTAGTGAAGCTTGGTTCTGCAAGGTGGTCATTGTTAACAGGATTTTGGATGGTATCATTTTCCTGGATGGTCTCTTGGTCAGATTCGAGATCTTGAAAGGCGACCTTCTTGAGGACTTGGTCAGTAAGAATATCAGTTTCGATCTTGCCAAGTCTGGATTTTATATCTCTGACTTCTTCTTTAAGGTTAGAGACCTCACTCCGAAGATTAGAGATGGAAGGCTCTGTATGACAGTCAAATCTATTCATGATTTGCCTCAAACTGAACGGTTCAACTAAAGGTTTAGCTTTAGGTTTGTCAGTGTGAAGGATAATGTTTTTAAGCTTTATTAAATAGCTCTTTCTGGATTCATCATCATTGATGTGCTGGACGATGTCAAAGAGGGCTTCTTTTGAGTCATTAGAAAGGACTCTGAGCCTAGGAGGAGTTTTGTCACAGACACATAATACTTCAGTGCAATTGCATTCTTTACCTGATTGACTAGAATCTGAATCATAATCTATGTTGATGTCTTCTTCATCACTATATTCTTCAGAAGAATGGGGTGAAGAATCAGAGAAAGGTTCATCAAGAATAGAGAAGAGCTTTTCTTTAGTCTCTTCGTTAATACCAAGAAGATTGATCTTTTTCTGCTTGGTTTTGGTTGTACATTCACTGGACTTATGACCTGTTTTTCCACATGTCCAACAAGTGTTCGATTTAGGATTAGAATCTCTGGGTCTTTTGGACCTAGTCTTCTTTCTTCTAGATTTTGGAAAATCTCTGTGAGATTTGGATCTATGGAATTTCTTAGATCTGTGCTCCTTCTTGATTTTATCGGGAGGAGTAATGAAACCAAAGTCTTGGCAGAAACATCCTAATTCTCTTCTAGAGGAGGATTTTTCTTTCTTAAGTTGGTGCCTGAGTTTCATATCAGTGCAGAGTTCAAGACCAAAGTTGTTGATGATGCTGACCAGGTCTCCGTAGGTCAGTTGGCTGTAAGGAATACGACCATCATTGCGGTCTTGAATTTTGGTTCTAACTTTATCAGCAAAGAGGGGTGGAAGACCACTTATGAAGCATTCTTTCCAAAAATCCAGATGATAGTCAGGGCGAATCATGACTTTGCTGAGGAAGGCATGTTTATACCTAATGAAATCATCTAAGGTAGGACAGTTGAGGTTGTTAAGAATTTTGAGGCTTCTATCTTGGAAGAGTTTAGGTTCGCCAATGAAATGTTTAGTGATATGATTGAGAAGTGTAGCACAAGCATCTTCTCTAGTGACTTGGGTAGAAACTTCTGAAGTTCCTTTAGTTTTAACAACAGTCTCTGTTGCCAGAGCATTGTGAATGAGTTGTTTGTTCTCATCATTGCAGTTGTTGTCCCACCAGTGTTTTAACATTCCGGTGAATCCTGCAACAATCATACTGGCAGCCTCTTTGTCAGAAGAGCTTCTTATTTTGTAGGCTGTAATGGCAACTCCCATCTCATGGAGCTTGTTGTAGATTTGGTGTTCTACCAGGCCATCAATATTCCATTCAGTAATGCTTCTTCTTCATGAGAGGAGGTTGAAAGGAAGGCATTTTCTTCATATTGAAGGTCAGGAAAGGAAGGCTTACTATGGAAGTTCTTCATATTATGAAAATGACCATTTGAAAGCTTTAAAAGAGTTTTTTGATTTTTATCATCTTTAGAGGAGATGCTAAAATTGGAAAGTTGATCATTGATCTTGTCAAGGATATTTCCTGAGATTTCAAAGGTGTCTTTGAATTTTGGGAATTTTTCTCTAGAAAACTCATTGAGTTTGAAACCAGGATTAGATTCTATGGTTTCGCTATGGGAGGAAGATGGTATAGGTCTTCTACTGATGGAAGGTTTAGAATCTTCAATCTGTCTAGAGATAGTATGAAGAATTTGGTTGGAGTTATTATTTTGTTCCACCACGCGATCTATGTCCGTAGAGGTAACAAAAGAGGCTGACTTTTCACTCTTTTCTTTGAAAGGTGAAGCTCTAATAATGGAACCTGCAACAGGAATGTTGATTCCTTCTAAAGGGGGTGTGATGGATTCAACAACTTTGTTAGACATTGTGTACCATTTGTTTATAATGACCTGAAGGGTTTCTATTTGGTTTTCGATTTTGCCGGTCATTTCAAACCACTTAAAGAATTCGATTTCACAACCGATTCTTTTCATGTCTTCCATCCAGGAATTTCTGAAGGCTTCTCTCTATGTAGGTGGAAACGTACAAGTTTCTCTTAGGCTGGTTATCAGGATGAGTCCAGAGTTTAAGAAGGATCTCAGGGTCTGGAGTGAAAGATACCCTGGTTTGGAGAATTTTTAACCAGCCAGGTTTTGTAGCTAGAGGAGGTGCCATTGCACTGGCAGTGGGACTAGCAGGAGATTCTTGGAACTCTTGGTAGAAGACTTTAGGGATTTCTACCGAGAAGTCTACTCCAGTAGCCTTACTTTTGTCATTGCTGATAATGCTAGTATCAACTTCTTCAGTAGCTTCCTCCTCCGGGATTTTTGAGGAAGGTGCTCTGGGATGAGGTCTAGAAGTACCTGAAGTCGAAGGACCAGACCATGAAGACCTTCGATAAGAGGTAGATCTGGTGATAGGATTATCTAGAAATTTGAGTTCAATCGATCCATCAGGGAATTGAATGACTCTTTCAATCTGAGATCTTTCAGAGTGAGATGAGAAAGGTTGGGTTATGGCATCAAAGTGCCAATCATTGCTGGAAAGTACATCTTTCCACTTGATAAGTCTAGGCACAAAGATAGTACTATGTTCATAGTTGGCCTCCATAAGCATAGTTACACCTTTCTTGCTCTCAATTCGAGCCTTTGGTGCCAGTGTGGTCTTCATTAGCCTATAATAAACTCGATAGATGATAGCTATTTCTCGAGTATTGGCTTTACTGTTAAGGTTCTTAGTTTTGACATTGAGTGTCAAGGAGTCCATGACATTAGGGTCATTGATGTCAATAGAGAAGTTGGGGTAACAATTAAAGTATACCGGACCATCAGCCAGGTTACTTTGGAGTACTCCTAACAGAGAATCATCAAAATTAAGGAAACAGTCATCTCTAAGGAGGACACAAACAGGAATATTTAAGCCTTTTCGGAAGAGAGGCTTGACAGCAACTTGGACCAAACCAATATGCAAATAATTGAAATTATTTTTATAACGATTAATATCATCAGCTTTCAGTAAACGAATAATTTCAAGGGAATTATTAATAGCAATAGTAGACTCACAGGTCTTGATATTAGATCTAGTAACGAAACTGAAATTACCTAAGTGGTAAATCTTTTTAAAAGGTTCTTCTGGTATATTCCAGTTTTGAAGATCATTTTCAAGCTTAGCAATTTTTGTAGCTTGAGAAGATAAATTAATATTGTTTAAAATATGTTGATTATTTTCCATATTTGAGAAAATACTGTCTTAAGGGCTTATAGTGCAAAATCTTTTACAAGTAGAATAATATTAATACGGTAAGCATGTTGACGTATATAGAAGATTGATACATATATCTAAGACCCTATCTAAATGTTTCTGAAGGAGGTTCTATTGGTTTTACATCTGTTCTTTCCTAGAGTTATCTTGGCTACGGGATCACCATTAACAGGTCTAGACGCCCACCTGGCTTAACGACCATCAAATCGGGCTAGCCAACGTATGCACCGGGTATTATTCGGCTACCTCACACACTTAGGAAAGAATGAATACCTCACACCAGATACAAAAACAATATAAAGGGGAAGGATAAATATAACAATAATCTTATACAAATAAACATCTTAAAGTAAAATATTAAAATACTTCTTAAAATAATTTTTCCATGGCTCAGAAAATATATGTGCTTAGCCGCTCATGCTAAGGACGTTTGACCGAGTTCGTTTGATTCAGGATAGACTTAGAGCAGCCTAGAGTAGACAGAAGAGCTACGTTGATCGTAGACTTCGTGCCTTGGAGTTCAGTGTTGGTGACTTGGTTTTCCTTCGAGTATCACCCGTGAAGGTCGTAATGAGATTTGGTCGGTAGGGCAAGCTTATCCCCAGGTTTATTAGGCCATTTGAGATTCTACAGAGGGTTGGTAGTGTTGCCTATATGTTAGCCTTGCCTATGATATTTTTAGCTGTTCACCCAATTTTTCATGTCTCGATGTTGAACCTATACGTTCTAGATGAGTCTCATGTGTTTCATTGGGATTCGGGTTAGTTAGATGAGATTTTGTCATTTGTTGAGGAGCCGATAGCTATTTTGGCCAGAGATATCAGGAGACTGTGATCTATGGTGATTTCGGTTATGAAATTTCAGTGGAGGCATCGTCCGGTCGAGGAAGATACTTGGGATACCAAGAGTGAGTTGTGTTCTCAGTATCCGCAGATGTTTGAGTCTTTAGGTACTACCTTCATCTTGACTTTTGAGGATGAAAGCCGTTTTAGTAGTGGATGTTGTGATGACCCTTTTGGCCATCTTCATATTTACGAATTAATTGTACTATTAGAGCTTACCTATAGTGGCCTTAAGTCATTTATGGCTTGATGGGACCAGTTGTTCGGTGCCCTGGTTATTCGTTTGGTCATTTTGGCCGTTTGCCTATTTTAGAGCTTTAACTTAGAATATTGTTGACTTTAGTCAACATTATTAGCTAATGTTCTCAGAATTTAATTCTGATAGTTTCATTAGCTCCGGAGCATTGAGTTTGGTCTAGTATGACCTTCAGTTAAGGCCTGAGAACATCCGGTGTGGGTTTTGTCTGGTTTTGTTTATTTTCAGGCCATTTGGAGTTAAAAATGTAACTTTAGGTGGCTTTCAATGATTAGAGTGTCAAATTTGAAATCCGATGATTCCATCAGCTCCGGAATGCTGATTTTGGGTTGGATAGATGGTTGGTTTGGGTTCCGGGTGAGCCGGGCTCATTTTGGGTGATTGGTTGTATGTTGGTTAGTGTTGTCTTGGGTTAACATTTCTCTAAAACGACCTCGTATGGAAGTTTCGTCAATTTTGTTGAGTCTGGAATGTCGTTTCCACTCTGTTAGCATTATTGGTTTTTGAATATCGATTATCCATTGTGCTCGAAATGCCATGTCGAGTTTTGGAAAGATGCAAATTTCTAGTTGTTGAAGGTGCAGGCCTCACGCCTTAATCACGATCGCGAGACTCCTTGTCGTGACCACAATGAAGTGCCTAGTTCACAGTGCTTTGCGATCACGATGTCCCCGGTTGCAACCGCAATGAAGTCCCTTCTTCTTTGTTCTTCAAGACCGCATAGCTAGCCTTTGCGATCGCGATGGTCTAGCTAGTGTGGTCCTCGCGACCGCGAGGGGTCCCTTTGCGATCGCAATGAAGGACCCCTGAGCAGTGTATGAGTTTTTCAACTTTATCTCTTTCATTCAAAACTCATTTTCTACATTATTGACAGCTCCAAACTCGTGTAAACTCGATAATTGACCAATTCCTTCTCGTGGTTAATTTTATCCGCTTTAATCAGTCAAATTATCTCCTTTGATTCCCAAATTGTTCCATGTGTGGGCTGGCTGGTTTGACCAATTCCTTGGCCAATTTCCCTCTAACATCTGAGCATGCACACCTTGGAGGGTAGTGATCATCGTGCTCCTTTTCGTTTTTTGTTTTGGGTTATGGGCCCCGCAGGCCCGCTTTTGACCCAGATTTCGACCTGGCTATAATTGTAGAAATATGGGTATCATTATACTTGTTTTGACGTATTATTTATGTTTGTGATATTTTGATTATCATTCAGGATCTCTCAGAGTGATTCAGGCTTGGACGTGTTATTCAGGCAGCTTGTCATCGGACGACAGGTAGGTTACGATCTAAACTCGCTAGACTTAGTATATATTGGATAAAATTGTACTAGTTGGCATCCTTGGGTTGGATTATTAGGTTGGTACCACATACCTTGACCACTTTATTCATGTCCACTTACTTTCCTTCCTCTGATGCTTGTAGTACTTGCTTGATACGTTCTATTTACCCTTGTGGTCCTGTGAGGCCTTGTTGACTCTGGAACATAGAAGGTGGGTTATTGGTAATTTCCGCAAGTCCCAAACATAGAAATATCTTTCTAGACTGGTTATGCTTGCTTACTAGTTGTGGGCCTGTGCATGGCCGATAAGTTGATTGTGAGTTGCTGGGCGGCTATTTGTGTTGATGATTCATTTTCATGCATATAAAGAGGATTTATCCATGTTTTACTATGGTTTTGGCTTTGGGCCTACTGAGACTATTTTCTAAACTTTGCATGGCCCCGGGGGCCTATTTTTGATGGAAATGAATTGGAAATAGTTTGACTTAACATGTGGATCCTCTTGGGGTAAAAGAAAGTTAAATTATGATTTCTATCACTAGTTTTACTATTAATACTAGACTCGGCAGGGCCAGGGTGCTAGTTGAGTTTTATTACTGATTTGGGATGACATTAGCATCGGTCGAACCGAGCATCTGAGTTGACTTTCTATGGTATTTAGACCCGATTATGCCCGATCACCCTTGGAGGGGTTTTTGAGATATTTTTCCCACTACTTTTGTCCTAGACATGGTCTGGGCATGCGTATTTGAGACTGGGTCTCTATCTTGAACCCCGACTTGCTTCTGGATGACATGTTTCAATACTGAGTTTTAGTATGGGCTCCAATACATCCATGGACCTTGTCGTTCCGGGCCTGGGGCTTTGGGCTGCCTGTGCCAGAGGAAGGGTATACGGCAAATTTGAGGTATACAGGCAGTGTCCTTCCATAGAACCTACCTGCTGGGCCCGATCGGCACCGGAGAAGGTACATACAGAGTTTCTATTCCATCCTGAGGTTATCATGCATCATAAAATTCAGTGTTTGAGGTTCCACCCTTGATTGCTATTTGTTGATTGTACGCTCCGGTTGTATTGGCGGCAAGAGGGTTTTGCTTTTACTTGTTTGCGTTCCTCGGTTGTATGGGCGGTCGTAGGACTATAGGTAGACTCTTGTTACTTTATCATGATGCTATCCCCTGTCACGGTTATGATTTGAGATTATATATTGCAACATTGTTAGTTTTTGGTTGAGACTGATATGATTAGTTTGGTTGTTGATTCCTATTTTCTGAGCATCTCTCGCTAATTCTTCTATCCTATTCCTTATACTTGAGGTTACCGGTATACCATCCACTTTTACAACTCGTACACATATACTATTTTTGCGACGATCCTAAGTGCGTCATTTCTTCCTTTCACTTGTACCTGTTGTGTATATATTCTACTTGCTAGCCTCGTATGTTGTTCTGTTGTCTTCCCTATGGGCTAGATCCTGTGTACTTTTTGTTGATTTCTGTGACTACTTGCTTCTATTCTGTCTATTACTACGCTTTTATCTTATGTGTGCCCAGTCGGCCTATGGTACCTACTAGGTACCTTATGATTCACATTTGGTGCTCATACTACACTCTGCAACTTCTGGTGCAGATCCTAGTGTGGGCCATCACCATTACCTCGTAGAGACTCGTGAGAGGAGCTGCTTTTGTGTTATTCTGGACTGAGGGTGAGCTCTTGGAGACCGGAGCTTAGGTTTTAGTTATCTTTTGATTATGTACTCTATTTATACTCGGAGACAACTTTGTATATATTACTCTTGTTATCTATTTTCTTTATCTAGTTCCCTTGCTTCCACTTAATAAACTGTCACTTCATTTTAATTGATAGAATGTGGCCCATTAGTAACCATTCCGGGCTATGGGGATTGGTTCCCCTACTGGGGAGGGGGGGTTTTAGGTGCTATCATGACTGAGAAATCGGGTCGTGACAGATAAGGAAAGACATAAATGCCCTTAATTACATGTACATCATAAAAAGACCCTAAAACATAATGTTAATCATTTATTGGTTTCCATACTCTCTTGAAATACTCTAAGCTTTTGATGTAAAGTAGAAATCCTTTCATGCAATAAGTACTTTCCAGACTTGCATCACTATGTAAGTAATATTTATTTCCAATTTTCTTACTATTTGTGGTTGTGAATAGGTCTTAAACTTTAGGATGTTCCTTGCCACATTGTGTCTGTGTCCTAGCTTTCCATAGTTTACCCTAATTTTCTAGAACTTTTTGCATTCTCAAGCAGTTACTAGAGTATACAGTTCACATGTTTGGAAGATGCGGATAGAGGATACGTGAGCTAACTGGCAAGCAAGTTAGAGTTTTAGACTTTTTCCTTCGATACTATAAAACAAATATCTCTAGTAGCAATAAAGTAAATTCAACAATAAAAGCCTACTCTACCATGAAATCCTCTTCAAAGCCTATACTAAGGATTATAGTCTAACCACATCAAGACTACAACAACCTAAACTAATGATAAACAGGAAATTCTGTTCTACGATCCCGGAAATGACCAATAATTCAGAAAAAAGGAATCAAAGCCTTATTCTATCCTACAACCTAAACTAACATTCATGCAACTAATAATATATAAAATTTAGCCGAGCTAAGTCTAAAAGAGGTAAACCATAGACTACCTCAAAGCCAAATCACAATCACGAATCGTCACTCGTGATCCTTTCCCTTCTAAAGTGCCTCAGATCATTGTCATTCTATCATTAATGAATTCTATGAGTCAAAACAGGAATAATTACATGCATATCGACATTTAAAATTTTGGGTTAGAAATCAGATCAAAAAATTGCATTACATTCTCAATTGGGTCCTAAGCCCATGCCCAAGGGAACATATTTCAAGACCCAAAATAGCCCCAAAAGTTCACTTGATCAAAGGAATTAATTCAAGAATTTAAACAAGAAATCAATGGAAATAAGAAATAAATGATGCGTAAAACTAATGAAAAATAAGTTTGAATTCGGGTGAATAACTCTTCAGGAAATAGCTCCAAGTCTCTAAAGATGTTCAAAGTTCATTTAAAATGGAGGAAATAATGAAGTGGAGCAATATGTAATTATAGGGGTCATTTATCACAATCGCGAGGACCTCTATTGTGAATGCGAGGACCTTCTCAGCTAACCCATCATGCTCGTGATGGCCCTCCTTGCGATCACAGAGAAGGAATTGGGCTGCGGCCCAACAGACCCCTTCATTATAATAGCAGAGGTCCACCTCGCGAACATGATGGTCAAAAAAGAAGATGCTCATGATTGCGAGGACCTCATCGTGATAGCAATGAAGGAAATATGTAGATCACCTACTTTGAAATTTTAGCCCAAAAGAAGATCAAAATGGAAAAGTAAGCTGGGTAAAGGGTCAAGGCCCAAGGCCCATCTGACACTAGCTATTTTATATCCACATACTCAGCAAAAATTCTAGATTAATCCTCAATTAAAATACCTCACAAAAGAACAACTCTTTGAAGATAGAAAGGGAGAAAGAACTGTCCCTTTATTCTCCATTAAAGAGTTCTTGCTTCTTCAAGTTTTCCAAGGATTGAAGGTAAGTACTTAGTTGTATTATATCATGATTTTTACATGGTTATAATGGTGGATATGAACACCACACATTTTGGGAGTTTGGGCAGCCTTTGGATAAAGAAACTCCTTGGCATCCCCTTTAAACATAGAAGCGTTTTTGACTTATTTTATTGTCATTTTAAGGTGTGGTTGTGAAGATAAAAGTTTGAATTGAAGAGGTGTAGTATTGATACCAAATTTACAGAAAAATAAAGGTAAATTCCTTCCCCTCCATCCCTTAGAACATATGAGAAGAAAGAGGCAATTCTAAACATAATTGTAGTATAAACTCATGGGACGGTGATCGGAAGCCATGAGTTCAAGTTATTCTAGTTTTATTGAACCATTTTGGGGCTATATTATATATATTATTGGCTGTATTGGTTGGAAAACTAATGGTTTGTGTTGGTTGTGGCTGATTTGGGATTGGAATTGAAGAGTGTGACAGTACGCCCAAATTTTAACTATCGTGCGGACATGCTGCCCGTTTAATTATATTGGACTATTTTGCGGGCCTCACATAGTTATTGTAATGAACTTCTAGGTTATTTTCTTGTTTTTCATGCTTTTTCTGTGTTTCGAGCTTTTTTACAGTGGCTATAGATCATTTATGACTTACTGGGACTGACGGTTTGGTGCCACCATTCATTAGGTATTTATGACCATTTCCCTTTTTTGAACTTAAACTTAGGAAATTGTTGACTTCAGTCAATATTCTTAGCAATCTTGCTCGGAATCAGACTACGAAAATTCCATTAGCTCTGGAAGCTATATTTTAGTTTAGTTGGACCCTTGGCTAGGGTCTAGGAGCTTTTGGGTTGATTTTATCTTGCTTTCTGTGTTTTTAGGCCAGTTTGGTTTGTAGAGTTGACTTTGGTCAACATTCAGAGAAGACAATTTTGGATGGAAATTCTGTCAATGTTGTTAGCTCCAAAATGTTAACTTTGGGCTAGAGGGACCTTTGGTTCAGTTCCCGAGTCTTCGGGGATCATTTGGGTTATTAGATTGCATTTTGGTAAAAGTTGGTTCTTGGGTGTGGGACCCTCTTTTTATTGAAACGATCTTCCTTGAGAGTTTCATCAATTCTATTGAGTCTAGAATGCTATTTTTGGTTGAGTAGCATAATTCGTTTTTGTCCTCGGGAACCCAAATGATTCTCGAGGGTCCATCTGGTGACTTTTTAGCCTTAAAATTTTTGTTGGTTTTGTTGTTGCTGGTGTGTCAACTTTTGTGAATTTTTCACCGCATTTGTGATGGCCGCTTTTGCGGACTTTCTCCACTTTTGCGGTAAAAGTCCACTTTTGCAGCAAAGGTTCGCTTTTGCGAACACAATATTCGCGAAGAAACCTATGCTTTTGTGGAGGCGCAGAGGAATACTGACCTCCACTTTTGCGGAGGGTTTATTGCTTTTGCAACGTCCATATTTGCGGAAAAACCTCCGTATTTGTGGAGGTAGCTGAGTTCTATATAAACATTCCAACTTCATTTTCTCCTCTAATACTCCAAAAACTCCCATTAGAGCTAAGCTCTAGGACTGGTTCAAGCACTCTTCTTCCTCCATAATTGTTCTGGTAAGTTATCCTTTGTTTCTCCTCTCTTTTCCGTTGTTTAATTTCTATTGTTCCATTAAATTTTCCGTTGAATGCCTTGTTGTTATTCTTGATCAAGTGGACTTGGAGGCTATTTTGGGCCCCGAAACGAGTCTCGTTCGCTCTCAAATTTTGGGCATGAGTTGATAGACCCATTGTCATGCCCTAGGACTACACCTGGATGTAACATAGTGCTTAGAGTTGCAAGTGACCTCAAGCTAACACATGGCATGGCATAAAACTAAACATTCTTTATAAATAAGACTGAGGGAAGCTAAACTGAGAAAAGATAAGTTTTAGGATTTATCTGAAAACCTCTGAAGATAATATACATCTGAAAAATTAAGACCCAATCTGAAAAATAAGCTGAATATCTAACTCTATGTATGGAAGCCTCTACTACTTACGAGCGGCTGGGACAAGTCCCCATCTAACTCTAAATACTAAAATTGAAAATACTAAAGAAAAATGTAATAAGAGTCTGTTCTCGAATAATTAGGACTGCTGATGTGGAAATGGATTGCACTAACTGTGATACTGACACTAACAGCCTAAATCGGATATCATAATACGATATAGCGGAAAGAAGTATGCAGTCAGTACCTTTTTTTGGTTAAAGTAGCCACGACTTTGATCGTAGTCAGTTTAAACCCATAAATCTTTAATGTACTGAGCATGTGAGATATGAACTAACTTAAAAATCATGAGAAAACATTTATATACTGAAAGCATGGCTGAAAACTGGACTAGGTATAGATGTCTGAGAATGCATAAGTCAAGCTGTAGAATGTAAACTCTTTTGCTGAAGAGGGTGTAAATAATGAAATAGTGTAACTGAGCTGAAAACCACGAGTCATGCAAAAAGTCATGTTTAGAGTAAATACTTAGGGGAGTTTATTCTACTGAACATGCTAAAAATTATAATATACTGTATTGAATGCAAGATGAATGTTATCAGTTGATGCAATGACCAAGTATATAAACATGCAACTATATAATACTGAATTGAACTGAATAACTGAATACAAGGTCATGCAATACCTAATCTGAAATGTGGGAGCTACTATCAACCGACAAACCCCAAGCTGAGCTAACTATGGTCCCAACCTTTAATCCTGGCTGGGAGGGTATTCATACCTTGCCAAGGGTACAAACAATTTCTTGCATGGATCCACTAATCTGATGTCCAAAAAGGTCTAGGGTGTGAAGCCTAATCTGATAGGTGACCCCTTTAAAACCTATGGTGGCACAGTACTTCTGGTACTTAGGGACTTCTACTAGAGGTCTCAGCCTAAACTGATGGATGAGACTTCATCCCCTCATGCTCTCGATGCTAAGTACTACTCCCAACTGAATAAATAGATAATCTGACATACTGGATAGCTCAAAATACTGACTTTCTGAGAATGCAAAACATTACTAAGACTAAAGCATTCTAATCATGTAATTTTGACTAACTGAGTATTTGACTAAAAATTGCATGAGAACTGTTTGCATCATGTGACATATATGAATGTCAAAATAGTTCATATTTAAAACATATTTTGTAGATCATACTGAAGGTAGGCCGAAGCCTTCTAAATCATGCTTAGTTCTTTCATTCTTAAAACAACTTGACTGATGTGATTGGTAATCATGCATACTTGTTTGGAAGCAAAACCCATATTTAAAATCATCATGAGGAAACTTAAACTTGTTTAGACTGAATGCTAAAAAGATGAACTGAATTTTGAAAGGTGATCTAAATTCTGAGAAATATTGTAAAGTCAGGTTAAAACTTGCTTCTCCCAAGGATAGTAATCATGTAGAATCATCAAGAGATCGAATTCATAGTAAAACACTAGTTTGGGTAAGAACCCTAGAATCATAACTTATAAAATCATACCGAAATCTAAAACTTTGAGAATGAGGGTGAAAGGAAAGACTCATTGAAACCCCATATACCTGGTAGATGATAATCCCTAAAGAATAAATCTGAAATTGAAGCTTTGAGGAGAAGCCCTAGGTCTGACCTTTTGAGAAGAACACTCCTTTTTTCTTTGAAACAGACTTAGAGAGAATGAGGAAAACTGTTAGTTTATAGGTATTTTAATTAATAAAATAAGCCTAAAACTATTTTTAGTCAGAGCTAAAAGAAGAAGGAATGGTCCAAAATACCACTGAGAAACTAAATTAAAAACTACTGAAATTTTTGGAACATTGAACCACGGATTGGTTGACGGACCATGGTTCTGAAAGACGGACCATTGACTGAGTCATGGTTCTGTTCTTGAGTTTGGGGGGGGGGGTTCTCTGAAGATGATTCCACGAGTTACAGGACAGATCATCGTTTGAAACGATGACTCGTGAAGTCACCCGTGGAAACCTAGAAGAAAGTATGAAAATTGATAAACCACGGGTCATACTATAGACCGTGGTTTTGGTATATGGGTCGTGTACCAACCCATAGTTTTAAAGGTGAAAATTCTAAGTTTCAGGTATGTTTACATGAGTCATAGTATAGACCGTGGTTCTATTCTATGGGTCGTCATCATGTCTGTAGAAACTGATAGTGTTGTAGTAAAATACCCATAACTTATTATTCTGGACTCAGATTAATGCGCGGTTGGTGTTATTGGAAAGAAGACTCAAAGGCCTTTAATTTAGTGGGTACTAGGATACCTAAATCCCTATATTCCAGGAGTAATGGTCATTTGAAGTTAACCCTAGTTTAGTCTTAATTACATGACAACTTCTTTGGTTTGGGTGCTTTCAACTTAACTTGTTGATAGGAGTTTCTTATGAACATGATTCACATCTAAAGAACTCACCACACTATGAAAATAATCATTACACTTATGAAAATTGTTTGGGTCTTAGCTTAGAATTTTGGGGTGTTACAATATCTTCCCCTTGGGATCATTCATCCTCGAATGAAGACTGACTAGGCTGAGGTGGTAAGGAAAGAGATGCAATCTCACCAACTGAGTTCAAAAGTACTAACATGGGAACTGATTTCTGACTGAAATATGAAGTGAGATGGATTCGTGAGCCCTATATGCATACTGAGAGCATAAGAGTATCTGTAGGACATGAAACTGAATATCCAACATGCTAATTGGCCTGGAGTGAGAGTAGGGACTTAGCTTAAACTCATAAAGAATGTACACATTCTTAGAAATCGTAGTTAGCTGAAAGGAACATAAAACTGAGAGGAGTAACTATACAAAAAAACTATTCTCTTCTAGACTGAGTTTACCAAGATGGACTGAACTGAACTTAGGGCCTTCTGGCCATAAGAATAATTACTACTAGGTCTGAACTAATTTGATATGAGGAGTCTAATATCTTGCTAGCTGAAGATACTAGAGATAAGGTATGATCACCCTGGGCAGGGAGTAAGGAAAAGACTATTCCCGCCTTAACCAATATTGTTGACCACCTTTAAGCTTAGGCACACCCTTCAACTACACTAATTCCTCTAAATACCACACTTTCCATTTGCCACTAAAATTCTCATCAGTGCACATGTAGATGTTGAGGTTTGAGTCTAACTACCTTTTTTCACCATGTTTAATCCTATCTTTACTATATCTCTTGAATCATGTGTTATCTTCCTAGAATAGTATTCCTTCTTATTATTAAAATCAACTAACCTTGAGCTCTTAATCAATGGGTCACTAGTCGCACAAAGCAAAGGCTCACATGTACTTTATCATGACATTTGATAAGTCGATAATCTACCAACATATTGAGCCTATATCCATAAATTATTGCTATATTTTGAGTCGACTTAATGGTTCATATGGCCTTTATTGATGTCTATGCAGGTACTCTTGATAAAATAAGAAAAACAAGGATATGCACCCAAAAAGAGCCAAAAAGGAGCTAAGTGTAAAGAGTTGAGAAAAGCTGAAGAATCTGCCATGGGATGCAGTGGTTGTGCGACATGCACAAGCTGAGGTGCAGTTCGCACCTCCTCCGCATGAAGCTACCAAAGTTAGGAGTGTGGCCGCTGTGTGACACACACATCCCGTGGTGCAAAACAGACCACCTTCACACGAAGCCCACAATTTCAGCTGAAGTCACTGGTCGAGTTGAAATAGGTGTGCGATGTGTATATCGCGATGTGTGAACCACATAACGCATCACACACCTCCTGAAGGGAAAACTTGTCCTAATTTTATGTGATGACTTGGGAACAAATAAAAGGCCATTTTAGGCTCAGTTTGTATATACAACACTTCAGAGCTGATTCTTGGAGAATAGTTTTTTTCTTTGTAAACAATTTTCCACTTCCATTGAGAAGAGGGTTTTAATCTAAATCTCTTGGTTAACAATTTGTGTGCCTAATTTGATTCTACAACTTGAGATTCAGCTATAATGGTTGGGAATTTGACCTACCCAGATGGTATCTCTTCTTCTCCTACTGTGAGTGGCTAAATTCTCTTGTCTAGGCGTGTATTGATGATGGATGCTTAGCTAATGGTTGTGGGTTGTTAATTCACTTTTATAATTGCTTATTTGACATGATTCTACTAATTTCACCAAGTTTTAGTTCTAAAATTGGTGGTTGCAAACATTAATTTACATTACTTAGCTATGTGATTGCTCGGGAGAGAATTTCATAGTTGTGGATGTGAAATTGCTAGTGGGTACTTGGGACCCCATCTATATTGGAGGCTAGGAATAGGTCTAATAGAAGTAATCTCCCATTTAAGGGTCCGATCTAGAAATAGGATGACCTCCCCAAGCTAATGCTGGTTGATTGTTTATCACACCGATGATTTTCTAATTGAAATCATCAAAAATATGGACGTTGATCGAGAGATAGCATTCCACTATTCATGTCAATAGGTGAGAGTAGAAGTGAATTAATGAGTAACCCATCCTATAGCTAATGCCCCATCGGATATGCATCCCTAGTCTTCTAAATCACTTGGTACACCTATCTTTAGTTTTATTGCTTTTTGTTGAATTGTGTTATTAGTGACAACTTTCCCAATTCCCCCCATCTTTTTACTTGATTTTTTGTTTAAACAATTACACTCTCCTTGAAATCAACTCATACAATCTCTTGTTGGCTAAGTCAAGTCCCTTGGGTACGACCCCAACATCCGTTGGGCTTATAAATTTTGTTTTGCTGCACGATTTTCGTGGCCTCCTAATTAGAGAGCATGATTTGAGCGTTCATATAAAATGGCGCCATTGCCGGGGACTTGAGTGTTAGCTAATTTTTTTATTGTTATTTGGAATTCAAATTGAGAGTATTTGTTTTCTTTTACTTTTTGTTGTTTATGTTGATTGAGTAGGCTATCTATGAACGAAGTTGATGATCATGAGAGCATTGGTGGCTTCGATAATGCCAACGTTGCTAAACCTATGATGCAAGGAGGTGTAGGCGCAATCCGCCTACCCCCCACGATGGGAAATGTTATCTTCCACGTGATAAGCACCATGCTCCATTTGATTCAAATGAAGGGCCTATTTACTGAAGTGGCCCATGAAGATGCTAACCGACATATTCAGAATTTTGTGGAGATTTGCCAACCATTCATCTTCCAACATATCTCACAATAGTATTTCCAATTGCTCCTATTCCCCTTCTCATTGACGGGGGAATCCATGGCGTGGTTGGAAGAATTGCTGGATGACTCTATCACATCTTGGGCCGAGTTGGTTGAGGCATTTACCTCGAGATTCTTTCCACCATATCGAATGATGAAGCTAAGAGACGAGATTACCAACTTTAGGTAGCCTCCGGACGAGCCCATATATGAGGTTTGTCTACGATTCAAGAAGAAGCTTCTTTTGTTCCAAAACCATGAATTGTCAAACAATGTGTTGCTCCAAAGATTCTACCGGTCATTAAACTCTGTGAACAAATAAGTGGCTGATAACCTTGGAGATTGAACCTTCATGGATTTAGAATTCCTTATTGCCTCGGTGCTATTAGAACGAATGACCAAGCCTAACCAAGTTGGCACATGAGAGAGGCATAGGTGCCAACTTCAGGAACGCCCTCAAAAAGTTTAACCACTGGTTTTTGAAAGTACCACTATATGCATGTCTGAGGGATATTTTCAGACCCTTTATCTATTTTAATTTTCTATTGATGAGTCGGAGGAACGATTCTAGGCAGCCCAAGGAGCACATATTCGGGTTTTACTCTTATGCATATGTTGATGTGCTTGAGGTTCCTTCTAGGTGCCCATGGTACCAGATACTAGGTTTTACTTTTTTGCATTTTCCATACTCTGCATCATATCATCTCACGATGCATTGCATTGCATTACTTATGTGAAATTGGAGTGCTTTTACCCATTTTATCATTATTATCTTTACCGTCAGTTAGGTAGTTCTATTTTTTGTTGATAACTAGATTTACAGATCCTTGTAGGTAATTTACTTTCTTGTATCCTATAACATATATTATATTTATGAGCTCTTTCAGCCTATGATTCCTACTGAGTCCTCATTGTTTTGGTACTCATACTACACTCTGTATCTTTTTCTTATACATCACCAAGTACGAGCCACCCTCGTTGACCCTCCCGTCGTTTATAACTAGATATTGTTTAGAATGCGGTGACCTCTCGGCATTTGGAGATCCTTTATTCCTTTCTACTTACATACTTGTCTATATCTTTTTATTTTGGGTAGACAACACTTGTTATATAGCTATTTTGCACTTTAGATGCCCTTGTACCGGTGACACCATGTTCAGGGTAGTCTTATATATATTTTGTCTTCTCGGACACTTTGGGGATATTTTTTTATATTTATTACTGTTGGTATGTGTATATACTGTTTCCCTCCCCCCTTTAATGATTCATTCCGTGATTCATTATTTAACTTATTTTATTACACTTCTGTTGTCTTTGGGTTGGATTGCCTACCAGAGGGTTATGTAGGCACCATCGTGGCTTAATTTTGGGTCGTGAAAGAGTGATATCAGAGATCTAGGTTGACTGGTCTCGCCAATATCAGACCAAAGTGTCTAGTAGAGTTTCATGGATTAGTACGGTAACGTCCTTATCCTATCTACGAGACGCTATAGGACATTTCTAAGAAGGATTCTATCTTATTTGATTCCTTATCGTGCGTCCTTGACTTTATCAACTTCTAAGTATCTTTATTTCACTCTTTCTCAAATCATTTGGATGAGATAAGCATCAGCTAAGGATGTGACCCTGCACCTACAGTTAGAGCCCCAGCTAAGAGAGGGGGTAGATGTCAACCCAAAGGTCAAGGTAGGGGATGGGCTGCGATGCCAGCTCAAGCCCAGACTAGGTTATCATCGCTAGAGCCTGATATTAGGGTTGAATAGGTACAGTATGAGCCAAAGGGTGTAGGGCCAGCCCAATATCCAGCAGGTTTCATAGCTACTCTAGTACTACAGGAAACATTAGTTCATTTGCTTGGTTTCTTGAGGGTATGTCACAGGCAACAACTTCTCCTGCTACTCCGATTAGTTCTCAAGTCAGAGACGAGGCTCAAACTTTAGCCCAGGCAGCAGTACAGGGTTCAGGAATGGTGCCAGCTACTATGGCTCCTCGATTAGAGGTATTGCCAGTTCCTACTATTATCCCGCCTATGTCAACTACTTTTGGTATGTCTTCTTAGGAGAAGAAGATGCTTAGTAGGTTTCTACGGTTGGGTCCCCTGAGGTTTTCTGGTACTCTAGGGAGGATGCGCACGAGTTTTTGACTAGTTGCCAGAAGAGGTTGCATAAACAAAGGTTGGTTGAGTCTCATGGAGCAGATTACACCATGATTTATCTTGATGGTCCAGCAAAATAGTGGTGGAGGTATGATATAGCTAGAAGACCAGTCGGGTCATCTCTGCTTACTTGGGCATAGATCTCTATAGCTTTCTTGGAGAAGTATGTACCGTGCATCTTGAGGGAGTAGTTGATGGATGAGTTCTCCAAGTTGGAGTAGGGATACATGTCTACTTTAGAGTATGAGGTCTATTTCTATGAGTTGTCTAGGCATGCCACCATGATTCTACCTACCAAGCACGACAGGGTGCATAACTTTGTCAGAAGTTTGACCTTACATCTCCATTTTGATACAAAGGGTATGGTAGCATCAAGCCAGTCCTTCCTGGAGTCTGTGTATCATCCATGTACTATTGAGGAATTACTTTGCAAGGCCCAAGGGGGCAGCAATAAGAGGCCCCTCTATTAGGGCTGTTACAGTGGCTCACAGACACGTGGTAAAGGCTACTTTGGTAGGATTCAACATTAGCAATGTTTCTAGCTAAGCCGACCTATTCAGGTAGCATTATAGATTACTCAGGGTCAGAATAGTCATAGTACCATTCAGTCATCGTGAGGTGCATATTCTGGGTCCACAGGCCGTGGTAGTCATTCTGATTCAGTCGGGTCTTTACAATAGGGTATAGTTTGCAAGGGTTGTTATGAATGTGGCGAGTTAGGCCACTTTGCTAGGGAATTCCCTTTATAGAAGCATTGTAGGTGACATGATCAGTCAATTTAGGCCCCCAGGGTTCAAGCAATTGAGGCTAGAGGTGCTGCACAGGGTAGTAGGGGTGGTCCCCAGGGTACTCGAGGTGGTCTTCAATCTGGTGGATCAGGCAGTCATGGCGGTCAGAGCCACATGTATGAATTTCTATGCCATCTAGAGGCCAAGGCTTCATATGCTATAATCACAAGTATCATCTCCATTAGTCATCAGTCAACTTCTGCTTTGTTTGATTTGAGGTCTACATTCTCCTATGTGTCTGCTAATTATGCTACTCATCTGGAGTCTGCTTGTGAGTTATTGCCTATGCCTTTATGTGTAGATATCCTAGTAAGAGATTCTTTAGTAGTGGATTATGTATATTGAGCTTGTGTGGTGACTATTTTAGGGTATGACATGTTGGTAGACCTGATTATGCTTGATATGGTTGATTTTGATATGATTTTAGGCATGGATTGGTTGTCTCCCTACCATGCGGTCTTGGATTGCTTTGCCAAGGTTGTTTCCCTACGGATGCTTTGTATCCCTCCTATAGTATAGAAGGGTGCCGATAGCCACATACTAATGGGAGTTATATCTTTTCTGATCTCCCAACGGTTTGTTGGGAATGGGTGCTTAGCCTATATTTGTTACGTTCATGATACTAGTGCCACCACACCTTCACTTGACTCAGTTCTCGTGTTTTATAAGTATTCAGATGTGTTTCCTTCTGATCTACCATGTCTTTCTCATGATCGTTATATCAACCATGGTATTGATATTGAGCCGCGCACTCAGCCTATTTCTTTTCCACCGTATCGAATTGCACCAACTGAGTTGAGGGAGCTAAAGGATCAACTCAAGGATTTATTGAAAAGAGGGTTTATCAGGCCTAGTACATCTCCGTGGGGTGCTCCGATTCTATTTGTAAAGAAGAAGGATGGGTACATGCATATGTGTATTGACTACAAATAGTTGAATAAGGTGACAATTAAGAACTAGTATCTGATGCCGTGTATTGATGATCTATTTGACCAGCTCAAGGGTGCAACGGTGTTCTCTAAGATAGACTTGAGGTATGGGTATCACCAATTGACGATTAAGGCTTCAGATATCCCAAAGACTGCATTTAAGACTCGATACAACAATTATGATTTCCTAGTCATGTCTTTTGGGTTGACCAATGCCCCAACAATATTAATGGAGTTGATGAACTGTGTGTTCATAGCTTACCTGGATTCCTTCGTGATTGTGTTCATCGATAACATCTTGGAATATTCAAGGAGTAGAGAGGAGCATGAGAAATATCTGAGAGTTGTACCTCAAACCTTACGAGACCATCAGTTATATGTCAAATTCACTAAGTATGACTTTTTTCTTGAGTATGTGGCATTCTTGGGGCACAATTAGATTTTATGGCCTTTATGTATTTATGAAATTGCATGTCAAATTCTTCAAGTATGAATTTAGAGAGAAAAACATGTTTTGAAATATGGTTATGCTAAGCTTTATGAACTATGATATGAAAGTTGAATAATACCCAATGTGTTTTTATGCTTTATGAATGAGATTTGGCATGAGAAAATCACCGTACGAAATTATGAGCTATATGTGCATGTTTTGGAAGTAGTATTTAGCATCGAGTTAGACGGGGTGAGAGTACCCTTAGTCCCAGAAACTACATTGCCAGCATAGGTTATGATATGATATGGTATGTGCCTTCAAGGCTTATGAGAGTGGATCCCCGTCTTTATGTATGGTGTCCTTACCTTAGCGGGGTATAGGACAGCTTTGCCAACTAGGGTTATATAGTTTTGTATGGTGACTTGTTCCTTGGCAAGGTTCAGAGTCAGCTTTGCTAACTAGGGTTATATAGTTAGATTCCATGTAGCTCACATGGTCTCATGTCGGTTATGAGAAACTCCCGTATATATGTTTTCAAGTTTTCTAAGCTTTTGAACTCTTTTATGAACTCCTATTTTGAAGTGGGCTCTTGCCTAATGATTTAGCTTTCCATTATGATATTTTCTCATGAAACCCTATTACGTATGGATTATGTTCAAGTACGTTTTAAAGCATGATTTTAGTTGTTAAAGTATTCTTAGTATGTCTTTTTCATGTTCATGCATTACCCGCATACTAAGTACATTCTATAGTACTAACGCATATTGCGATGCATCCTTTGATGATGCAGATTCAGGTGTCCTTTCACAGATACATGGCTAGGGTTCTCGGCCACTCTCAGTCAGCTTTGGTGAGTCCTCATGGTTCGAGGACTAGGCTTTACTCTATCTCTCATTATTCCCTTTCTCTTAAGATTGTCGAGTTAGTTGGGGTATTATCCCATCAACTAATTATGCTAGTTTTAGAGGCTTTTCAGACATATATATTATCAGATGATCTTTGGGTTGTATTCCCTATTTGACTCTCTATCTATGATTATACTTCCTATTTTGGATTTCCTTATGATGATTCCTCTATGTTTTTCCTTTATGTTGCTTGAGAATTCTATGACCAAGGGTTAGCTTAGGACCCTTGTGGTCCCGAGTCTCGTGTTACATCTAGGGCGTAACCTCGAGGCATGACAAACTTGGTATCAGAGCCTCAGGTTTAACAGTCCTAGGATGTTTGAAAGATGCATCGAGTACAGTCTCTTTCAGGTGTGTGAAGCGCGTCACACATATAAGGGGGAAGCTATAAGGTGACTTAGAAAAACTTCACTTCTTTCATAGTCACTATCATGCGATAGAGTTTGACTCTATTTACCCTTCTGATATGTTCCGTACGCATTTTAGATAATGTCTCTTTGAAGAAACCCCACGAGGAATGCTAACCTGACCACTCCAGATCATAAGGTTTCGAATGTGGAATTTCACGAAGCCATCTGTATGTTGTCTCAAGCAATGATTACTCAATTGAATGAGAAAGAGAAACTAAAGAAGAGGAAGAGGAAGAACAAAAAGTAGAGAACAAGGAACTAATCATCTTCTCAGCATAGGTCATCTGGACCAACCCCATCTTCAGTTAGCACACCTGCCCTCGATTCTCAGTCTTGTCACCATAGGGCTCCGAAGACCTTAAGGTACCCTCATTGTAATAGTTGTGGTAAGTTTCATTTAGGTGAGTGCCTTGTGGGCAAGGAAGGGTGTTTTAGGTGTGGTCAATTAGGCCATAGGATAAGGAATTGCCCCTCATCTAAGTGGAGCAACTGTGGTGTTCAACTCCAAAACCAATTCCTTTCATTGCCTAGCTAGCCAGGTTAGGGTATTCCCCCAGAAGTTCAATCAGGTACCTCACTAGATTCTCTTTCTGTATGCATACATAGTCCCTGGACCCCTATTCTTGTTTGGTTGTGAGTTGTCTTGAGCTAGAACTAAGTGGGGATATGAGGGTTGAGGCCTAGACTTTTAGGTGAAGGAGGGTCTTAGACTATTGAAGGAAGTGGGCATTCGTGCTAGATTATGAGTAGTCTATGCCCTGTTAGGGAAAAACCATCATAGTTCCATTGAGAGGTTGGTGACAGGCCCATTGACTTAGGAGGGTAGCATAAATATAAGGGGGAGATGGTGAGATGTAGAATCGTTCAGATTTTGAAGGCTCGGGTAGCAATGCTTGTGGGTGTTAGAACAAAGTCAAGAGGGTAGGCAGAAGCTTATTTCCATCCTAGCATCCTAAGTATACTTCTACCATTATGATATCTTTTCATGCCTTGTTTGTTAACGCTATGGTCCTATTTCAGATTCACGCTCATGTCCAGGTTCTAGAATGGCAAGTGATTGCTTCAGGAAACGATTCTACTCTTATCCTGTGATTTTAGAAATTCTAGCTTTATGCCCTGAGGTTGGTATCTATGTAAACACATGTCTCTCAATATGCTCGGTTCTATTTCCTCAGTTCATTCCTCAGACATGCCTCAATGGCTAATAAAATCATCTTACGCAATGTATATGCTCAGACCTGATTCTTAAAATGATTCACGCTTATGATTTCCTTATTCTAAAGCCCTTTGATGTTTGACTTTGATGATGAGGGGTGGTGATCCCCACTGATTCATGTCTTACGTTCCCAGTATGTGAAGTGCGCATGCCGATTGCACTTAATTCCCCATGCCCCACGTTGAGTGGCTTGATCATACTAAGTATAAGTCAAGATCAATCAGTAGTCTTTCATTCGTGACGCTCATGCTCTCGCTCTTTTCTTTTGATGATTCTTGTATGTGACGTTATAAGCATTAGGGGAGAAGGCCTTGTAGTAGCCTAGCTGGTAGGTAGCAAAATTTCTTTTTCCTTGATTACTGTACTTATTCCACCTTGACTTCTAGGTGTGGGTGAATTATGAGGTAAGGATTATTCAGGCGAAACAGTTAGATAAGGTATTCTGGTATATTTCCCCCCTCCCCCATAGAAGTTCTTGAATTTGCGATTCCTAGTATGATAAGGAAGAGGAGATAAATCTTAAATAGGGTAAGCTACAAAACCATAAGGTGACTATAGTTATAAGCTTGAATATCGTGAGGGGAGGCATGTGGATATTTGTTTTGCGCAACTAGTGACCCTTGGGTTGCGAGCCCTAGGTTAGTTAGTTGTTGTGATAAGAGGGGATGCTATCCTTAGAAGACGTTCTAGATGCAAGATATCTGGTCGAGATAGGTTTGAACATAGAGAATCGGGTAGTTAGACTCAAACCTTAGTACCTTCATGTGCGTTGTTGACGTTGTTAGTTGCAAATGGTAGGAGTGGTATTCTGAAGAGAAAAGTTTTCCCGTACTTCTTTCAGTTTGGTGTCCTTTTCGATTAGCTGCGATTTCTAGAGTATGTTTGTTCTTTATGAGTTTTAGTGGAGTCTTACTTTCATCCCAGACCAGTTATCATGATTGACATACAATTCCTGTCTTGTTAGTTGTGCTTACATTCTCAGCATGCATAGATGTCTCATGAAAGCAGATCAATTTTTATTCAATCAAAAGTTGGTTACCACGATAGTGCTTCAGCTTTTACAACTCAGTTGAGGGAGGTACTTGGGAGCAGAATCATCCATGAAGGCCAAGTACCCTCATATTTTTCCTTCCGATCTAGTTTCACCTTGAGGTAGTAGTTCTATCCTTAGTATGTCCCTCCGATCCTATTCCACCAGTTACTTTCATAATTCTAGCATGCATCCATGTTTTACGAAGATAGTCTATCATTTTTTCAAGTTGAAAAGTTCAGTTTATATGTTTACTCTTTGACCTCCATGTTCTGTTGCTGGTTGGGCTATTTTCTCTTTAGTTTTCCTTTGTTTAGTCTTCATTCGAGGACGAATGATCCCAAGGGAGAGATATTGTAACACCCCGGAAATCTAACCAACTGTCTAAGTTGAAATCTCAGAAAAATTCCATGTTTCAAAAATGATAGATCCAAACCACGGACCGTGGTTCGAACCACGAGTCGTGGAATGAAGCCATAGTTCAGTATCTGCAAGGTTGGCCTCTGGTCTGAGAACCAAGAGTAGGTTCTACGAAATATAGTTCATTCTACGGGTCATGATTCCACTAGTGGAATCAAACTTGTAGGATGACACTGTTCGCTGGAACCACGAATCCAGTCTATGGCCTATGATTTGAATGGTAGGTCAGTCCTGTTGACTCGTGGGATTGGTTCAGAGAATTTCCATGTTCCCCTCGTTTCATGACTTGAATTTATGACCCATCGTTTGAATGATGGACCATCGTTTGAAGTCGTGGTTCTACCTTAAGACCAGCTAAGTTCCCAATGACGACGAGTCCATTTGACGATTCGTTATCCAAACTATGATTCCATCCTGTTAACCCGTAGAAACTCTTTTGCAGCCTGAGTTTTCCCATTAGGAATCATGAATGGAACCATGGGTCGTGGTTCATACGATGACCCATGGAACCAACCTGTAGAACCTGAAGCCGACCAAATTTCCTGATTTTTATAAGTTAAATCCCAGGGGCATTTTGGTCATTGCCCACCCTTTTAACTCCTAAATGATGTTGTTTTGGCTATTTCAAGTAGGGTTTTCACCCTTTTTAGCCTAAGTTCCTCCTAAGATCTTCATTCTTCTCTCAAAAAGGAAAATTTCTACCAAACTCAACGTCTCAAGCTCCAAGTTCAAGCCTCCTAAGTCTTTCCAATTCAAGTGGGTTAACTTCAATCAAGGTATGTGGGTCATCAACAATGAGTTCCTTTCACCTTTATACCCAAAATCCCCAACCCTTATGTTGAATTATGAACTTATGAAATTAGGGTTTGATCTAATGTTGGGGAAATTTTATGAAATCTGTTTCTATGTCCAAATTCATGGTTGCTTAATGATTTTTCATGATTGGTTCATGATTCCTTCATTGGTTTTAAAAGTCCAAGTATGAGAATTGATTTCTAGCATGAAACTATGAAATTTCTTGTTTTCAAGGAAAAGTTGGCATGATTAGATATCATGGCCTTTATGTATTTATGAAATTGCATGCCAAATTCTTCAAGTATGAATTTAGAATGAAAAGCATATTTTGAATTATGACTATGCTAAGCTTTATGAACTATGATATGAAAGTTGCATGATACCCGATGTGTTTTCATGCTTTATGAATGATCTTTGGCATGAGAGTATGCCCGTATGAAATTATGAGCTATATGTGCATGTTTTGGGAGTAGTATTTAGCACCGAGTTAGATGGGGTGAGAGTACCCTTAGTCCCAGAAACTATGTTGCCAACGTAGGTTATGATATGATATGATATGATATGTGCCTTCAAGGCTTATGAGAGTGGATCCACGTCTTTATGTATGGTGTCCTTGCCTTAGCAGGGCATAGGACATCTTTGCCAACTAGGGTTATATAGTTGGGTATGGTGACTTGTTCCTTTGCAAGGTTCACAGTCAACTTTGCTAACTAGGGTTATATAGTTAGATTCCATGTAGCTCACATGGTCTCATGTCGGTTATAAGAAACTCTCGTATGTATGTTTTCAAGTTTTCTAAGCTTAATGAACTCTTTTATGAACTCCTATTTTTAAGTGGGCTATTGCCTCATGATTTAGCTTTCCATTATGATGTTTTCTCATGAAACCCTATTACTATGGATTATTTTCAGGTACGTTTTAAAGCATGATTTCAGTTGTTAAAGTATTCTTAGCATGTATTCTTCATGTTCATACATTCCCGCATACTTAGTACATTCTATAGTACTAACGCATATTGCGTTGCATCCTTTGATGATGCAAATGCAGGTGTCCCTTCACATATACGTGGCTAGGGTTCCCCGGCACTCTCAGTCATCTTTGGTGAGTCCTCATGGTTCGAGGACTAGGCTTTACTCGAGCTCTCATTTTTTCCTTTCTCTTCAGATTGTCTAGTTAGTTGGGGTATTGTCCCATCAACTCATTATGCTAGTTTTAGAGGCTTTTCAGACATAGATGTTATTTGATGATCTTTGGGTTGTATTCCCTATTCGACTCTCTATCTATGATTATACTTCATATTTTGGATTTCCTTATGATGCTTCCGCTATGTTTTTCCTTTATGTTGCTTGAGAATGCTATGACCAAGGGTTAGTTTGGGATCCTTGTGGTCCCGAGTCCCGTGTTACGTCTAGGGGGTAACCTCGGGGCGTGACAATAACCTTAAATTTATAGGATTTTCATTCAAAAAAAAACTCTTTATATCAAGATTCAACACTTAACTATAACCTTATATTTCAAATTAAACTAATAAATTTAATTAAATATTGAACTATATATAATACTAACGAATAATATACCAAAATATAGTTAAATAATATAATCAAAACTAAAGTCACAATTAAACAAAGATAGGAAAAAAATAAAAGAGATAGATCATAGATTATTTTTTTTTGACTACTTTATTGGGCGGCAAAATGCTTGTTCGTCCAATTTCCTCCTTGAAATCACATGTGCCCACGAAATACAAATCACTCAGACTTCATAAGAATAAAATTGATATTCATAGCGGCAAAAAAAATAAAAAAATAAAATTATGAAAATATATAATGGACAGGGTGTGTTGAAAAGTGCCTTTTTGCGTTATCCCAATGTATAAGTCCTTTAACAAGCTTATCAAAAAGATTTTGTCATGGCCTGGGGATACTCCCTAGACGCAACACGGTGCTCAGTATCACAAGTGACCCCAAGCTAACCCATGGTCTGGCATGTCTAAACAAAACCCGATAAAACACGAACTATGCAGAAGCTGAAAACAAAAATCATTTAAAAATTCTGAGATGGGAAAGAAACCCAAGTATGTCTGAATATGAAATATATATGAGAGTTTAATGATGTCTGAAAAACAACACTAACAACTCAATAGCTGAATCTAGTCTATGTCTGAAAGCCTCTAACTGAAGTGAGTTGCTGGGACAAGCCCCCAACTAACTCTAAAAGTCTGAGAACTGAAATATAAGACTGAAATGAAAACATATCTATCGCCCTTGAACTATGAGGACTCACCACTAAAGTTGTTGAGTAAGGACTGGAAGTCAAGCTAAGCGCGGTCTAGATGTTGAACGCCTGAACCTACATCATGATAAGATGTAGCATAAAAGTATGCGTCAGTACTTCAAATGTACTGAGCATGCGGGATACATGCAAAACTGAAAAACATGAATATTGAACATAGAAATACATACTGAAACATAACTGAAAGATAAGATAGAGGCAGTGGACAAGTACTAACATGAACATATATTTGTTGAACTTAATTATTGAAATGGATATTGAGTACATGGTCAATGCATAAAAGTCTTACTGTGGGAGGTACTGTTAACCGACATACCCCAAGCTGAGCTATCCATGGGCCTAACCTTTAACCCTAGATAAAAAGGTGTTCATACCTTGTCAAGGGTACAAACAAATCTGATGTGGATCCACTAAACTGATGTCCACAAGGGACAAGGGTGTCAAGCTTAATCTGACGAATGACCCCTTTAGAACCTACCGTGGAGCCATAGTCTTAGGACTCAGGGACTGCTACTAAAGGTCTCAGCCTAAATTGGCGAGTGAGCCTTCATCCCCTCGTCCACTCGGTGCTAAGCCAACTCCAAACTGAATACATAAGCAATACAATGCAACTGAAATACTGGATAGCTCGAATACTGATAATTATCTGAGAATGCAACATAAATATACTTAAACTGATAGCATTCTAATACTGAAGCCTGACTGACTGAATCATCTGACTAGCAAGTAAAATTTTTGAGTGCTTAAATTAACACATGCTAGGGTTTCTGAACTTTGTACTTATGGATATCCTAGGTCCCCAAGAAAACATGTAAACAATATCATACAAGTAATAGAATCTGAATTGCACTTGTTACATAGGAATTAGGAACCCTAGGTTTGAAGAACTAGTTGAAATCTGAAGAACTAAGTTGAGTCTAGGGACTCAATGGGTGAAAGGAACCCACTGATGAAATCCCACATACCTGGAAGAAGATTCTACTGCTGAACCTTTTGATTTGGGGCTAAACCTGAAGAAAATCCCCTTGCTTGTTCTTGAGAAAGAATGCTTCCTTTCTGATAGAATTTGCTAAGTGTCGATTTAGTTTAGGAGTTATGAGGGAAAAAGCATAAGAATCCCTTTAATTACCCCTCAAACGACTTAGGATTGGAGTTTAAACAAATTAGGAAAAGACCAAAATGCCCCAAACTTAAAACAGAAATTGCAGAAAATCCTCCATCAGACGGGCTACCCAATGGGCGTCGGACCGGTGATGAATATAATAACTTGCTAATGCTTGGTGGGATCTTATTATTTAGATACAGTTCTAGTAGGCATTTTGATCCTTATAGGTGATTTAAGGGCTTTACAGTAGATTCTGACTATCAAATCCTTAGTATAGGCTGCAGCTTTTATTATTATTATTATCATCCTTGCTCGTATGGTGTTCTATTTATCTTACTTATGGCATGAGGCCGTGGGGATGGGATTGGAAGGAGCCAAATTAGTTTGGTTGTGTTTTGCTTAAGTTTCTATTTGTTGTACGCTTTATGCTTAGTTCAACTTAGTTGTTTACCTTAGGCGGGTCCCTTGGGGGTTGGTAGTTAGTATAGTGTCTTCCCTATTAGTATTTGTACGAGAATAGGTGGATTTAGCACTCGTTGGGGTTTAGTTTATGTAGAGTAGTTCTTACTTAGCTTCTTAGTTGTTCTTATCGTGTTATATTCTTATGTTTGGCTTTGGTTTGAGTATTTGTGGGCCTGAGGCCATGGTGTTGAGCTAGTGGGAATCCAGGTTAGTACATTCTATTATTGAAGGGTGAAATGCCCTATGTTGGTATAATTGTATGCATTTACATGTATTCATACACACATTTGGAATGATTACTTTTTGACCCTTCCTGCGTATAATTGGGTTATGGTACGAATTGACAAAAGTGAATGGTATGAATTGACGGGAATTGATTGGCTCAGTGGTTTAATAAGAAACTCTTCTTTTAACATATGGTTTTTAAATTAAGGAAAGACTTTATTGATTTAAGTTGATTGCTAACGTTTAAAATCCGAAATACTTCCTTTTTAAATAAATGGAGCTCCAGGGTGAGCATGCCTCTTTTATCACTGTTTTTGGTTAATAAAATGGGAAAACAATATCTTTTACTATAAACTTGTGCTACTAAAGGGAAATGGTATATCACTGTTTTACTCACTTCTGAATGGGAAAATACTTCTATTTCATGCACTTGGAGAGGCAGTTCTGAACCTTACTTTCCATTAATATTGTGGGATTGTATTGATAAGCTTTGCTGGCCCACTTTTGCATTTATACGGGGTTTTACCTTGTGGTATTCGTGATATTGGTAAGCTCCAGTGGCCTATGAGAATACTCTTGGTTTTCTTGATTATACGAGGATATTATGGTGTGGTTGATATTGATAAGCTCTGGCGGCCTGTGAGGTGACTCCGGGATTCATTCATTACTGCATTAGCCACATTTAATTCATTTCATATCACATTTTTTTATTGTATTCCTTGGAGATCATTACTATCGAAATCTATGTACAGTTGGCTTTCTTTATTGGGTATACTTTCCGGACTCGAGAAGTCCAAATTGGTGGTTGTTGGATTATTGTATACAACATGGTATTTCTCCTTTTTCTTCATTAAAAACTACAGTACTTTTTTCCCTTTAAGTACTAAATATACAAAATTCTTACAATCAGTGAAGAAAAACTATAGTACTTTTTCTTGCGGACAAACCAAGTCTAATTGACATCGCTTTCAGATATATATCACAAATTTATATGATCTTTTCAACAGGGAAAACACAAAAATCGAAAGGCATGTGATCTATTTGGAATAGGATTTAATATGCCATAAGTTAAACAACCTCCTAATTAAAAGAATTTTTTGACGTTAGGAGCATGGATGCTATTCAATATTGGAGCAAGCACATTATTGCTCTCGTGCATTGATTCTTGTAAAATAGGGAAAGACTTCCCATAAATTTCAGAGTTTTCCATATATTAATTAGGAGTCTATTCATTTATTTTTCCATATATTTATTAGGCAATATTCAGTATTATAAATAAAATGGTAAAGTAATTGGATAAAAAAGTTAAAAGATAATTTTGTGTATTATAAAGTATTTTAATGGAGGGAAAAAAGTTCAAATCACATTATAAGGTCCTTCAAACTTTTAATATAATATAGATTGGGTGTGAACTCTAAATCATAAAATCATGAAACCATATTGAAAAACTCTGATGTGTTGGGTATAAGGGTGAAACGAAACCCTTACTGAAACTCCACATACCTTCGAAAAAGAGACTTGAGGATGAAAGTCTTAAGGAGAACCCTTGCTATTGATTTCTACACTCTTTTGTTTGAAACCTTAGGTGATTTAGAGTTAAAGAATGAAATTTTGAGAGAACTATCGATGTTATGCTGAAGAGTGATCTTTAGGAGTGTTTAAACATCGTGGGGTAAAGGTTTTATGGCAAGGAAAATTCTAAATTACCCCTAGCGAACTTATTTAATTATGTAGAAAAATGCATTGTATGGTTCACTTCGCAGACCATGGAAGGGTTCACAGACCGTGAATCGACCTGTCAGCCTAAGGCTGGATTTTTTCAAGTCTCTGGTTTGATCTCATCATTAGGTTTCACGGTTAGTGAAAAGGTATATGGTCCATGGACCGACTGATGATTTTGAGTCAAACCTGGCTAACTCTTTAGATCAAATTCACGATTGGCTCCATGGCCCGTGGTCCACTCCACAGTCCGTGGTCCAAGACATTATTCATGGGAGTCGCTACTAGAGCCACTGGCTGGGTTCACAGCTCGTGGACCCTCTAATGGATCGTGACCCGGTTCACAGCTTGTGAACCCTCTCATGGATCGTGACCCTGCCCTTGGGACCTAGAAGCTGGGAAATTCTCAGAATTCAACTTACACTTTTCGTACAACACTTATCAATTTCAAGAACAAGCTTACAAGTCTAAATCGAGAAGTTAGGATCTTTACAGGCTAATACTTGGAGATCTCAAACACTTTCAAAATGGGGTCTTTTCTCTTTATTGTGAGGTGTTCAACTTTCATTAACCTATTACCTCAGATATTGTGCCGGAGATTTTTTGATGATTCTCATATCCCTAAACAACTTCTATATCTTTTCTAAATCTGCTTCTCCCTCTTTTCCTAAACCCTCCATTAATCTCATCTCCAACCTCTTTTGAGATCATTGCCTTCTCTCTTACCTAGAGTTGTTACTTGTGCTCTTATATGCCACCCAACTTGTTCTTGTCTACTTGCTAAGTTGAGTACAAATTATTGAGTAACGGAAGCTTAGTATATTGTGATGAGATGAGTGATTGCTACAAGGTTGGCAAGATAATATGGGGAGGAATATGGTGTATTTGGGTGGCAGCAAAACTTTTGAGATGTTAGAGCCAAGTGATAATTGTTTCGAAGCTTTGAGAGGAGGAAAAGTTTATCAACAGAATTACTTTTGATAAGCTCAACATTCTTGACCTCTGCCAATGTATGAAATTGTCTTCTAAAGGGAAACACAAGATATGTAGGAGATGGAGAAACACAAATCAATTATATTCCTACCATGTCATCCGAAACTTTAGTTCTTTTTGAAGGTATATCAGAGTACTTGCTATCTAAGGGGAAATCAAATCTATGATCACCATTTCAGAGATTGAAAATAATGTTGGATGTGCAAAATTTGGGAATAAAAAAGGAATTTTATGGATAAAGGGGTGAATCATCTTGAAGTTTCGTGGACTGGTAAGATGAAAGGTAGCTATGAAAAATTAACTCAAATCATAACGTGGCCCAGACAATATCAAGATTGTGAAAAATGATTATCTTGAGTACAATCAGTTCAAAATCAACATATGCTCTATTAAAGGCAAAATGGAATATTTAAGCAAATGTTAAACTAATTTTGTTGGTTGTAGTGATCTGATCCTTCCATTCACATTGACCTACAATAATGGGTAGATAGAACTTGGAGGGTTCTAGTCGGTTCTGTAATTAAGGAATTGAGTGGTGATTACGTATTGTTTGAATTTCCATCGAGGGTTGAGGTTAAAAGAATTAAAATACAAGGTGGAACTTCAAAAAATATGAATTACATATGGAGTGATGATCCCAGCCATGTCTGGATAAAGTTGGTTGGTTATCTTGCTTATCGAATAATGTGTTCAAGATTATTGGAGGTTGATTCGGTGGATTCTTAAAAATTAATGAAGATACCATAAATAAAGCCCATATGAGATCGGTAAGGATGAGTGAAATTTACCAGTATCAAATTCCGGGGATCACTGAAGCTTATTGTTAATGATCTTGAATTTCAGGTGCCATTATGGGTTGAATCACAAGCATGGGTGGACAAGATAAGCTTGACCTTGACATTCATCACCGGAATGTGTCTGCAGCAACGTAGCAGTGCCTCAATGAGATTGGAAAGTGTGAAAAGTGTATTTGAGTGCTGGCAGAGTCAGAAAATGAATAGAGGATGGAAGATAATATTGAATACCATTTCCCTTTGCATCTTCTAAACTATCTGGTTGGAAAGGAATTAGATATGCTTTGAAAATTAAAGACATCATATCTTTTTTTATAAAATAGATGCCTACAAAATCTGTACTTTTGGTGTAAGAGTAGTATGATAGAAATCTATCTCAGTGGCTTAAATGGAATTCTTTGATATGATTAAAATAGTAAAGTTGTAATCTCTTTGTCTGTTATTTGCAGTACATTATTGGTACTACAATGAAATTTATCTTACCTTGTAAAATAAATTAACACTAAAGAGATCTCAAACTTGTATAAGAGAAAGGTGGCAAATAATGTTGAGTTTCGATGGTGATATCGGCTAACATAAATATATTAACTAAGTTTTGAAAACAGGAACAATATCCTTTTTAAACCCAGAATAACCAAGGAACAAACATGTGTGAGCACAAAGGACTAATTTATCTCTCCGAAGGGTAAAATTATGAACTAAACAAGTTCTCTAAAACACATGAAACTAAGGGCCCATTTGGATATGTGATATGAAATCATGATTTGAAATCATGATATGAAATCATCTGATATGAGGTTGAAGTTTTTTTTGGACATTCAATTTTAATTTTTTATGGTGTATTTTTTCTCATAAATATGAAAATCCCACAAGTTGTGAAAACTATTATGTTTTTCCCAATTCTTATAAAATGTTATCAAATGAGCAAACCATAGTTTATAAATAGGATTTTGTAATATCCCAAGGTATTGCATTGCATCGATTAAAATGACTCTTCCAGTCATTTAAGAATTTTTGCCTTTCTTGTACTATTAAAGTTTGCTTGTAGTAGCCCCAAGTCATATATGACTTATTGAGACCGATAGTTTGGTGCCCGGGCTGTTTGTTTGGACTTTATGGTTGTTTCCTTATTTTAGAGCTTCAACTTTAGAAATCATTAACTTTAGTCAACATTATTAACTTTCATGTTCGGAATTGAATTCCAACAGTTTCGTTAGCTCCGGAGCATGAACTTTTGTTTAGGAGGACCTTTTGTATCCGAGAGCTTTTTAGATTGGAATTCTCTCGTGTTCTGTGTTTTCAGGCTAGATATGATTGTATTATTGACTTGGGTCAACATTTGGAGAAGAAGGCATCATATGAAAATTTCGTCAACGTTGTTAGCTCCAAAACGTCAAGTTTAGGCTAGAGGAACCATTGGTTCAGGTCCCGAGGCTTCTGGACTTGACTTTGGCCATTCGATTCCATTTTTGAAATAGTTGGCCTATGAATGATATTTTGGCGCAGGGCTCACTTTTTATTAAATCGATCGTCAATGGGATTTTCATCAATTCCATTGGATCCAGAATACCATTTCCAGTTGAATGGCTCAGCTCATTTTTGTGTGCGGGACACCGAATGTGTTCCCGGGGACCCAAAGTGTTAAAACCATGCCATGGCCTTGCTGGTTTTTGGTGTGGCACCAGGGCACCGTCTGGTCTGCCCCTGTGCCTCAGATCCCATGCCAGGGCCTAGCCTCGTGAGCGCCAGCGCCATGGGCCGCCCCTGCGCCTCAGCTGGCAAGCTTAAATAGTTGTTGACATCCTAATTTTCAGTTTTTGCTCTCATCTTCCCAACTCGATTTCTCCACCATTATTACACCAAATTCCTTCAAATCTTCACCTGCTCTTACCCATTTCTTAGAGGAATAATTGTTGGTGATCCGTGTGTGTTCTTGTCCTCGTAAATAGGTAAATTCTCGTGTTAATTTCTGTTGATTTTCATGAATTTTATCCTTTAAACTTATTGAATTGTGGGCTGCTTTGAGCCCCAATTGATGTCCATTTCTGCTGCAAATTTTGAGCATGTTCTCCCGAGAATGTGGAGAACACATGGGTGTTTTCGTTTCTAGTTTCAGGTTGCGGCCCATGGGCCCGCTTGTGATCTAAATTTTGACTCGGGTATGTATTTAGCATTTTGGGTATCGTTAGTCTTGTTTTGATGCATAGATTATTATTGTGATAATATTTTCATGAGTTGGAGCTTCTCAGAGCGGTTTGAGCCTGGACGAAGTCGTTCCCATAGCTAGTCGTCGGATGACAGGTAAGTTATGGTTTCACTTATCAAGACTCTGCATATATAGACTATAACTGCACTAATTAGTATCCTTGGGAGGGTTGTTATAGGTTGATTCCCCAGACTTTGTTCGCCTTTCTATCTATTTCATTCAGAAGTTGTTTGTAATATTCGTTGTAGTTTTGAATTTCACTCTTGTGGCCTCGTGTGGCCTTTGTTTATGACTTTGTACCATAGATGGTAAGATATTTGGGAATGTGCATGAGTCCCAGATATCGTGACCTTATTTTACCCTGGCTATATGTGCTGTAGAACTGCTTGTGCCTGTGCAGGGTCGATAGGAATGTTTGTGAGTCACTTCGGGCTAAACTTGTTGTCTGTAAGCATGTAATTCATGAAAAAGGTTTTTCCTACATGCTTTACTATTGATTTAGCTTCAGGCCTACTATAATCAATTTTACTAAACTTTGCATGGACCGAGGGCTTTTTTTAAGTATAAATGATGCTAAAATGAGATTTAGAACTAACTGGTGGATTTTCTAGAAATAAAAGTGGTTTTATGTAGATTTTCTCACTGGTTTTTCCTACTGACACTAGACTCGGTAAGGTCGGGGGCTAGATATGCTTTTACTATGTATTTAGACCTAAATACTTTTGGGCACCCTTCGAGAGGGCTACTAAGGCTTTGATTGTTGATTTAGACTGGAATATACTTTGGGCACCTTTTGAGAGGGTCTTTTGAGATTACTACTACCATTTTAGACCCGGTTCAATTCCGAGCATGTACTATGAGATTTTGAGTATCGAGCCACATTTGAGATTGCACAATTTTTTATGTGGTCGATGAGTAGACCTGCATGGACCCTATCGTTCCTAGGCAACTAGCTACCGGCCAACGCGTGCCCCCGGATGAGGCGTGTATAGCGGAGTAGAGATACACGGCTGGAGTCCTTCTATGTGTCCTACCTCTAAATGGGCCTTTGAGGTACCAAAGGGGGAGCATACGGGTTACTATCACATCAGATTTATCATATCATTATCATGAATTTGGTATTTCAATTCCACCCGTGTTTGATGTGTGCTCAGTGTATGCTCCGATTGTATAGGCGAATAGAGGGTTTGTTTTCACTTGATTGTGTTTCTTGGTTATATGGGAGGCCATTGGGACTGTAGGTATATTATATTTCTCTGTATGTTTTCTTAGAGCTTGTTATGACCTTGGGTACTGTTTGGATTCATGGTTTTAGCATGTTGAGGCACCGACTTTTGGGACTAGGATTATTGAGAGACTAGTGGGACTTGCATTATTGAGATACTAGTAGTGTAGTCTTCTGAGCGATTATGGGGTATTGAATTCTATTCATTCTCGTGGTTTTCATTAGCAGATCTGGGTGCTTGTGGTTTAATTATCCCATCCTAGGGTTATATTTGAGGGACTATTGTTCATTTATTTATATTTGAGGGACTATTGTTCATTTATTTTTATCTTGATATTGATTTCTTAAGCATGTTTCTATTAGTTTATGGCTTCTATTTTTATTGTTGAATTTCTCTCTTGTTTCCCCTTTATTTTGAGGTTATCGGTATACTGCCCATCTCTTTAAACTATATTTTTATATGTACTATTGTTGCAAGGATCCCAGTTGCGTCCTTCTTCTTTCTTTAACCTGTGTTTCTGTGTATGTATATATTCTGTGCTAGCATGTTGTACTTGTAACTCTTGGTTGATTACTATTTTTGTTAGTTCCTTGTGCTTCCTCCTTGTTATCTGTGACTATTTTTTTGTATTCTGCTTATTACTGCATTATATTTTATATGCACTCAGTCAGCCGATGAGGCCTACTGGGTACCCACTTCTTAGAAATTGGTGCTCATACTACACTTTTGCATTCTTTGGGCAGATATTACTGTGAGTTTTCATCGTTGATCAAGTGGAGACTCATTCAGCTTCTGGTTATTTGAGACTAGGGTGAGCGCCTGATGACTGGGGCTTGACCGCATATCATCTTTTGTACTATTACTCTTTATGTATTCAGAGACAGTTATGTAGTCTATTTTGTTACATCTAGACCTTGTATTCTATTTAGAAGCTCTTATACTAACGATACCAAGTGTTGGGGTTGGTGTAGTGTTCTTGTATATTTATATATATTATATATATATATATATATATATATATATATATATATATACTATAATATATATATATTCAGACCTAGAAATTGGGTCAGGAAAGCTTAGTATCAGAGCCTAGGTTTAGGGGTGTCGTGGTACAGAAATAATTATCTAAGTAGAGTCTCATGGATTAGTATGATAACGTTTGTATCCTATCTGCGAGAGGCTACAAGGAATTGTTAGGAAAAGTTCCATATTTTGTCTCCTTACCATGCGTTCTTGGCTCTATTGACTTATAATCTTTCATTGTTTCATTCCTTCTCAAATGCCTATATTATTTACGACCGTGGGTGATGTTGAGGCTTCTGTGCATGCTGCTGCAGTGCTTCTGTCAGTTCCAGGATTTTAGGGTGATTGTTTATCGCATCAGATAGGGGGTGTAGGGTTATCCCAACCTCTTGTAGGATTTTATGATACCCTAGTTCTTTAGGGCACAGTGGTTAGGATTCTGAGTCCTTCGGTGGGTGTTCCAGTGCCTCAGGCTGGGGCAGTACCTACTTCATCAAGTAGTACTCCAGTTAGAGTTGAGATTTTAATCCTTCAGAAGGGTTGTATGTCGGTATTGGAGTATGAGGCAAGGTTTCATGAGATGGTAAAGCATACTGATAGGGCTCTGCCTACAGAGTTTGAGAGGGTTCAAAATTTTGATTTCACCACTCCGTTTGGATACTGAGTATTTGGTTACAATCAGGATGAACTTCCTTTAGGTAGTTGACCATGCTTAGGTTGTTGAGGGTTTGTGTCATGAGGCATATGGAGGTAGTAGTAAGAAGCATATTTGTCAGGATAATTTTTGAAGTTCTCAGACTTGAGGTAGGGGATTGCCTGCTAGAGCTTGGTTTAGATGCTTCGTATCTTCCAGGACAGTGTCAGTTGCCCCACAAGTTTTATTGAGTGGTGGTAAAAGGCATGTTGAGAAGAGTAGACAGGGTACTTGTAAGATTCTTTTTAGTTTGCATTCTGAATGTGTAGGCCATGGTGGCTTGTCAGGTTCAGTGAGATCTTCCCACCGGACTTTGTCTGGTAGAGGCTATTTTTGGTGTGGTGAGCATCCGCGCTTTACGGATTGCCCCATAGTTCCACTTTTCAGTCAGAAGGATCAGCAGACGTTACCTCCTAGGGCTCCAGTACCACCGAATAGAGGTTGAGTGCAGGGTTGTAGGGGTGGTCCCCAAGTGGCTAGAAGTGGCTTACATCTGGGTGGTTTAGGTATCCGTCCAGAGCCGATAGGAAACATACGTTAGATTAGGGATTTTTTGGGTTTCTATAGTCTTAGGGTGATGGGTCATTATTCTAGAGAATGTCCCAATGAGGGACGGTTGAGCCTTCAGCATCGACTACTCAGGCTCGTGATAAACACAATCAACCCGATGCTCCACTTGATAGGCCAGAGATAGAGGTTCCCGATATTGTTTCTCCAGGTGCAACTTTGTTTACCTTCGATTGGTGATAGCTTTCTCGCATTGCAATTCTCCCTTTTTTGTGTATTTACTTATGTGCTTTCCTATTTTACTTGTGTTACTATTTGAGTTGTATTTCCATTCATGTATTTTTTGATAGATCATTTCTTTTTTTAGTAGTGGATAGGGTAAGTTGTCCTTGAGAGGTGTATTACCGAGATTGTAGGTCGTGGGTAGGCTTTGTTAAGCTCGTTTCCTGTTCATTATGGTTCTAGGCTTGGTGTGAGTCTTCTTTTATGGTGGTCCTAGATGGTTGTTGCCTAGGACGTTATCTAGTGTGGCTAGAGGTCCTTTTATTGGTTTGGTGTGATCCCGGTGGTAGTACCAGAGTTTGAGGCCCTGTCTTAAGTTGAGTGGTGTTGGTTATGCTTGTAAGCATTAGTTGGTTCTGTTTTCTCAAGTGTTTAGAGTCAAACCTCATTGCTTGGTTTGTTTAGAAGGTTAGTAGGTTGGGTTTGTTTCCTTGCTTCCTTCTTCTTCAATCCCCGTATGAAATGTCCTTGCTTGTATTTCCCCAGTCCCTGCTAGGATGAGTTTTTGTCATAGTTTTCTGGTCATGTTCTTGGTTATGGCATTGTGGTCGGGTATTGGCTTTATCTGTTTGGCTAAGTGTTGATTGTAGCATTGCAACTCAAGTTTGACTGTGGAATTGTGGCATCACAGTTGGATTTTAGCTATAGCATTTTTGGGTTGAGTTAGGCATTCGATATACCCTTGTTCCATCGTATCTAGTGTTGCTTATAAGAGTTGTGGGAGCTAAGGGAATAGCTCCGGGTGTTATTTGAGAGAGAGCCTGTCATGCTTGGTATGTCTTTGGAAAGGGCTTCGTTTGTATTGCAAAGAAGGGTGATGGCTTCTTACTTGTGTATGTGTTCTAGTAGCTGACTGAAGTTATGAATGAGGGTTGCTTTGGCTTGTGTGTTGGTGACTTGCATCGACTGAGTTTAGATTTCAGTAGCTTTTGTTTGATTGTTCTGAGGTCAGAATTCCTTTTGGTAAGAGATCGAGGTATAGGCCTTTTCCAATACTACCTTTGGGGACTTGTTGCATCAGTTGTGATTTCCTTGTTATGTTCATTGAATGATCCAAGTATTTGTAGCATTATCGTTTGGGAAAATGGTATTTTCAGAGCATAGCTGACTCCAGTTCCAATAAGTGTTCATCGATAATATATGGGTCTACGCAGGGGTTCGACAGAGGTATTGGTTGCTAACCAGAGTTGGGATTCAGAATCGTGGCTTAGCAACTACTTTGGGTGGTTTGTGGAAGTTTCTCTTTGGTTGCAGCATCCTTTTACCGAAAGGTAGTGGGTGCGAGCAACTTGGCCTCTTTACTTCAGTTTCAAAGTGGTTGTTTTCCCTGGACATCCAGTCCTTGGCTAACCCTTGGTTTAGGCTGGATATTCCAGATTTTAGCAGTATCCTTGATAGTACAAGGTTCCTTCTACCATGGGTTGAAAGACTCAATAGTGTCAATTCGAGGATCAATGGTTGTATGTTATGCGTCATCAGGTTGTGCAGGTTAAGACTAGCGAGGCTATTCTAGGTTCTAAGGGTACATTAAGACTGATAATCGCCTTTGTTTGCCAAGAGTTTGAAAGCTTATTGAGTTGATTCTTCGAGGGTTGTCTTTTATGCGGGGTTCCTACATTGGTTAGACTCATCCAGGATAGACCAAAAGTTTGATATGATGTATACGTCAAAGTTATTGGTTTGAGTTCAGATACAATAGAGCGGTTGTTTCAAGCCAAAGGGGTAAGTTGAAGGTATACGCAAATTTTCCATAGTTAGATGGCTACCTTGGGTGCCGGATACCTTTCCTTGCCTAGGGGGTGTTCTGACTTGATGTTCGCAGCATGGTGGACTTCTTCCTGAGGTGACATTAGTAGGATGATTTCAAATCTGAATGGTGTTCGAGTATTCGAGGCAACTGTGGTATTTCTTAGGGTTTGGAAATTAATTGTTGGCTACGGACTTCTTGGTAGGCTTACCACACATCTTACAGGATCTTAGTTTTGGTTTGGGTTTATTGGGCAAGTTTCCCAAGTTCATTTGCTTTTGTTGATTCATACTTGGCACGGTTCAGCAAAGTTGGTTTAGTTTGACAATTTGGAAATTTATCCGTTGACACAGGTGTTCATGCATGCCTTTCCTAACCCTGGTATGCAAAATTCAGTCAAGTTTAGATGGTTGGGTCAGTTGGGTTTAGGTATCAAGTTTGATGTTTGCAAAAGCGTTCGTTCATTGGTCAATTGTCAGTCGGGTAGGTAACTCTAGTTTTCGAGGATACGCTACGGGTAGTTATCTTTGATGCAAGAATAGTAGACTATAGCTTGGCTTGGAAATTGTTTGAGTAAAGGGGGTGACATTATTCGTGATTGTGTATAAACGGGAACTGTGGGTCTCCGGTGTTTCAGTTGATATTTCGAGGGTGGCTTGAGTGTTTGACTTATATTAAGCTTCCTGTTTATGGTGCAAAAGAATTCAGTTCAGAATAAAAGGGTTTTACAGATCAGCGGGTTCATGGGTTAGAGTTTTTGGGTTGATGGATTTCTTGATGCACCTTATTGTGGTTTCGAGGGTTCGAGTTATGTGTGTTGATCACCTTGGTTCTCTGGTTTCAGTGTTTTGTCAGTGCTTTCCAGTTGAGATTCTTGAGGTTCAATTTGGGGTGGCAGATCTTTGAAGTTTTGGAGTTTAAGTTTTGAATCTAGCTTGCCTAGAGTGAAGTTAATGCTTGGTTTCTTTCATTGGTTTTGTTGTGTTGGGTGTTGTGTGGTCGTAGAGGCTACCCGGGTTGTCCAAGAAAGTAGTGCGGGCTTTGTATCCGTTGTTCTTAAAATCTCCAGTGTTTTCTTCCTGACTTTCAGGGACGAAAGTCTTTTTAGTAGTGGATGATGTAATGACCCTTCTAGTAATTTATGCATTTTTGCCTTCCTTGTACTGTTAGAGCTTGCTTATAGCGGCCCTAAGTCATTTTTGAGTTACTGGGACTGGTAGTTCAGTGTTTGGGCCGACTGTTTGGTCTTTATGGTCGTTTCCTTTTTTTAGAGCTTCAACTTTGGAACTCATTGACTTTTGTCAACATTCTTAGCTATCATGCTCAAAATCGAATTTCGATAGTTCCTTTAGTCCGGAGCATGGACTTCGGTCCAGGAGGACCTTTTGTCAGGATCCAGGAGCTTTTCAGCTTGGAATTCTCTCTCGTTCTGTTTTTTCAGGCCAGTTGGGCTTGTATTGTTGACTTGGGTCAATATTTAGAGAAGACGGCCTCAGATAAAAATTTTGTCAGTGGTGTTAGCTCTAGAACGTCGAGTTTAGGTTAGAGGGACAATTAATTTTGGTCCCAAGGCTTCCAAACTTGATTTCGTCCATTGGGTTTCATTAGGGAAATAGTTGGCCTATGGTTGTTCTTTGGGCGCGGGGCCTACTTTTTATTAAATTGACCTCCGATAGAATTTTTTTCAATTCCATTAGATCCGGAATGCCATTTCTAGTTGAATAGCTCAGCTCGTTTTTATTTGTGGGACCCCGGATACATTCTCGGGGACCCAAAGTGTAAAAACCATGCCATGGCATTACTAGTAGCTGGTGTGGCGCCAGGGTGCCGCTTGGGCCGCGCCTGCTCGCCACTAGCCGCCCCTGTTCCTCCTCGCCCATGCCAGCGCCTGGCCTCTTGCGCACCAGCACCATGGTGCCTGTGCGCCAGTGCCCCTGCGCCTGCGCAGCAGGGCCCATGGGTCGCCCCTGCGCCACACCTGGCCAGCTAAAAAAGTTGTTGGTAACCTAATTTTCAGCTTTTTCTCTCATCTTCCCAACTTGATTTATCCATCATTTTTACACCAAATTCCTTCAAATCTTCACCTGCTCTTACCCATTGCTTAGAGGAATAATTGTTGTTGATTCGGGTGTGCTCTTGGCCTCGTAAATAGGTAAATTCTCGTGTTAATTTCCGTTGATTTCCATGAATTTCATCCTTTAAATTTCTTGAATTGTGGGTTGTTTTGAGCCCTAATTGATGTGCATTTCCACTGCAAATTTTGAGCATGTTCTCTTGGGAATGTGAGCAACACATGGGTGTTTTCATTTCTAGTTTTCGGTTGCGGGGCCCACGGGCCCGCTTGTTACCCGAATTTCAACCCGAGTATGTGTTTAACATTAGGGGATCATTAGTCTTGTTTTGACGCATAGATTATTGTTATGATAGTGTTTTTGCGAATTGGAGCTTCTCGGAGCAGTTCAAGCCTGGACGCTGCCGCTCCTGCAGCTAGTCATCGGGCGACATGTAGGTTATGGTTTCACCTATCTAGACTCTGCGTATATAGACTACAACTGTACTAATTAGTATCCTTGAGTGGATTGTTATAGGTTGGTACCCCAAACCTTGTTTGCCTTTCTGTCTGTTTCTTTATATGTTGCTTGTAGTATTTGTTGTAGTCTTGAATTTCACCCTTATGGCCTCGTGTGGCCTTTGTTTATGACTATGGACTATAGACGGTGGAATATTTGGGAATGTCAGTGAGTCCCATATATTTTCACCTAATTTTAGGCTGGCTATCTGTGCGGTAGAACAGCTTGTGCCTGTGCAGGGCTGATAGGAATGTTTGAGAGCCACTTTAGGCTAAATTTATTGTCAGCGAGCATGCCATTGATGAAAAGGGTTTTTCCTGCATGTTTTACTATAGTTTTGACTTCAGGCTTACTATAACCATTTTTTCTAAATTTTACATGGCCCGAGGGGCCCGTTATCGGTATAAATGATGATAAAATGAGATTTAGAATTGACTGGTGGATTTTCTGGAAATAAAATTGCTTCTATGTGGATTTTCTCACTGGTTTTCCTTATTGACACTAGACTCGGTGGGTTTGGGGTCTAGATATGCTTTTACTACGTATTTAGACTCAAATACGCTCCGGGCACCTTCGAAAGGGTTACTGAGACTTTGATTACTTATTTAGACTCGAATATACTTTGGGCACCTTTTGAGAGGGTCTTTTGAGATTAATACTACGGTTTTAGACCCGATTCGATTCCGGGCATGTACTATTAGATTCTGAGTACTGAGCCACATTTGAGATTGCACAATTTTTGTATGTGGTCAATGAGTAGACCTCCATGGACCCTGTCATTCCTGGGAAACTGATTACGGGCCAACATGCCCGCCATGAGGAGGGGTGTACGATGGAGTAGAGGTACACGTGTAGAGTCCTTCCATGGGTACTGCTTCTACTTGGGCGTTTGGGGTACTAGAAGGGTAATATATGGGTTACTATCATATCAAATTCATTATATCATCATCATGTATTTGGTATTCAGATTCCACCCCTGTTTGTTGTGTGCTCAGTATACGCTCTGGTTGTATGGGCAGCCAGAGGGTTTGTTTTCACTTGATTTTGTTCCTTTTTGTATGGGCGGATACTGGGACTGTACGTAGATTATATTTCTCTGTTCATTTTCTTAGAGCTCATTATGACCTTGGGTACTAGTTGGATTTGTGATTTTAGCCTATTGAGGCACCGACTTTTGGGACTATGATAATTGAGAGGCTGGTAGGACTTGCATTGTTGAGATACTTGTTGTGTAGCCCTCTGAGTAGGTGGGGGTATTGAATTCTATTCCTTGTCATGGTTTTCATTAGCGGGTCTGGGTGCTTGTGCTTTAGTTAATCCATCCTAGGTTTTATACTTGAGGTACTGTTGTTCGTCTATTCTTATCTTGATATTTATATCTTAAGCATGTTTCTGTTAGTTTATGGCTTCTATTTCGATTGTTGAATTTCTCTCCTGCTTCCCCTTTATTTTGAGGTTACCGGTATACCACCCATCTCTTTAAACTCTCTTTTTATATGTATTGTCATTGCAAGGGTCCCAGGTGCATCCGTCTTCCTTCTTTCACCTGTGTTTCTGTGTATGTATATCTTTTGGGCTAGCATGTTGTACGTGTAACTCTTGGTTGATTACTCTTTGTGCTAGTTCCTTGTCCTTCCTCGTTGTTTTCCGTAACTGTTTTCTTGTATTCTGCTTATTACTGCTTTTATATTTTATATACGCTCAGTCAGCCGATGATGTCTACTAGGTACCCATTGCTTAGCAATTGGTGCTCATACTACACTTCTGCACTCTTTCGTGAAGATAGTAGTGTGAGCTTTTGTCGTTGATCGCGTGGAGACTCGTGCAACTTATGGATATTCGAGACTAGGGTAAGCTCTTGACGACCGGGGCTTGACCGCATTTCATATTTTGTACTATTACTCTTTATGTATTCAGAGACAGTTGTGTAGTCTATTTTGTTACATCTAGCACTTGTACTCCATTTAGAATCTCCTATACTAACGATACCAAGTCTTGGGGTTGGTGTAGTGTTTTTGTATGTATAAATATTCAGGCTTTGCTTCTGCGTTTGTATTTATCTTATTCTGCTTCCGTTTATTTCAGCTTATAATGCGTATTGGTTAGGTAGTAGCCCATTACTGACCATTCTGGGCTACGAGAATTGGTTCGCCTACTGGGGGGGTTATAGGTGCCATCATGACCTAAGAAATCTGGTCGTGACATTGATAAATTGCAAATCTCCATGTTACTCTTATAAATAAATGATTTTGATTACAAACTTTCAAGTATACATAATTTATAAAGATCCACTAGTCAACAATAACAGTAACTTGTTACTCTATAATATATCCCTTCACATGGTACAAACAATTTCTCCAGACCAAACACGACTCTTTTTTTTGCAAACTTTAAAATGATAGATTTTTATTTTTTTTACAAAATATAAACTTATGAATCAAATTTTATATTTAGAAAAGTTAGAATCATGATTTAGAATATCAAATCATGATTGTTTGAGAATTTGGAATTTAAAATTATGAGACGAAATCGCATGTCCAAATGCTAATTTTTTCATCTCATGAGTTGAAATCACAAATCCAAATGCCAGCTAACAAATTAAAGGTGAATGTGGGTAATAGGGTGGGATATTGAATAGCAAAGTAAGGCATAACATTAATCAAATAACATTAACGAGAACCACAACTCTCTATTTGGGTAACATAGGGCTAGGGTTGTCTGAATGACTCAATTTTTCTTCTTAAGTACTCTAATTTGTTGAGAGGTATAAATTGGAAGTCGATTAATAATCCTATGAGAGTTCATAAACTGTTGAAATATATAGAATAAATATTTTACAAGTCTTGGAGCAATGGTAAAGTTGTCTTTGTGTGACTTATAGATCACAAGTTCGAGATTTTAAAGCAGCTGCTAATGCTTTCATTAGGGTCGGTTGTCTACATCATGCTCCTTGGGATGCGGCCCTTCCCTGGACCTTCTTTTGTGCACCCGGCTGCCATTTTAATATGTGGTACCTATCAGCTTTTACAAACAAAAAGCATTACTTTTTGGCATTTAGATAAATTGGGATGTCCTAACTTTCTATCGAGTAAACTATAGGTGATCTCGGAAGATTGAGGTAATAAAATCTATGTCACTAACTCCCTATACCAAGTTTCCATCCAGTGTTGTTATATATGATAACAGAGTAATTTAAATAGGGTAAGAAGCAATTATGTGTTTGGGGATTATGCAAGTTTGGAGAATAGAGCATTGACAGCGAAAGGGATAAGAAAGCCAATATGTTCATGGAATATGAAGGGTGTCTGAAGAATGAAGAAGTGTCCTGGAGTCAAAGATCAAGGGCTTATGGCTCAATGAAGGGGAAAAACATCAAAATTTTCCACCAGACTGCTAATGCTCACAAGAGATATAATCACATTGATCAAATTTTAGTACATGAAGAGACTATAACTGAGCCTAACAGAATCAAAGATAACATTTTTATCTACAAGAAGTTGTACACAAAAGCTGAAGAATGGAGACCCACTAAAAATATTAGCAACCACCCAACTATCATAGATATTGAAAAAGAGGCATTACAAGCTAATTTTGAAAAACAAGAGGTTTTTGAATGTTTTGAAGATGTGTGCTATAGACAAATCCCCTGGCCTTGATGGTTAAACAATGGGGTTTATTTTAAAAAATACTGGGAGGTTCTAAGGCAAGACTAATGGAGTTTCTTCACAATTTCCACTTAAACGAAATGTTTGAATTTGTTTTAAGGCAAAATGACCTGGGAGACTCCTGTACTTGTTTATGTTTGTCACCATAACCTTTCTACTCACGACTTTATCATCTGGACACTTAAACTCAATAAACCATAATATTTTAAGGCATCTTCTTATCCGGTCAAGATGAGTGTAATATAATCGATTACACGTGGAATTCCACTTCATTTTTTAATGACACGTAAGAAATTAAATATTAAAAACAACTTAAACAAAATAGACCATGTTTGCATATTCTGAAAATTTTCAACGTCATTTCTTCATATTTACTAACAAATCAAGCATCAAATTCATGCCAAATAGGTAGAATTCTTTTCCATTTGACTTGAAATTTCAACTACAAGTTCACAAACACAAACCTCAATCAATTTTTTTAATTAATTTTACAAATTTACAAGACCCATTTGTTATTATTCAAGCTTCCTCAAGCCTAAAAATGGAGTTTTTAAATCTTTCACTATCCACCATCATCCTTCACATTAACCCATATCCACACTTACTCTTTAAATCCAACTAATACAAAAAATGGTCTTAATTTTTTTTAAATCTAAAAAACTAAAAATTCAAAAGAAAATCTAGAGAGTACTCATGGGATTGAGATTTTGAAAGGGGTGGGTGGGTTGAGGAGAGGTGGAGCATAACAAAGGGGTTAGGGTGGTGGTGGTGGTGGTTGATTTGCAGAAAAAGAGAGGGAACATATAGAAGTGGGGGCTCAAGAGAGGGAGGGGGCTGTGTTCAGAAGAAGAAGATGAAGAAGCAAGAGAGTGGGTGTGGTAAGTGGATTTGAAGAACAAGACGGAGGGGACTAGGAGATAAAGAAGAAGAAAGTTGGGGAGCTGGTGGTGGCGGTGGGGTGGGGGGTGGCCGAGGGATGACTAAAGAAGTGTCACGACCCAATTTCTCAGGTCATGATGGCACCTACAACCCTCTAGTAGGAGAACCAATTCCCGTAGCTCTATAACGGTTAGTAATGGGATACTACCTAACCAAGATGCACAATAAGAAGAAATAAGTGAAAGCAGAATATAAAGAGAAAAATGCGGAAGCAATTAACCCGAATATATAATCATAAGGAAATTACACTGACCCCAAGACTTGGTATCGATAGTACAGAAGCATCTAATAGACTATAAGTTCTAGAAGTAACAAAACAAGATATACAACTATCTCCGAATGTAAAAAGAGCAACAGTACAAGAGATAAGATGTGATCAAGCCCCAGTCGTCAGGCGCTCACCCTAGTCTCGAATATCTAAAAGTTGTACGAGTCCCCACGCGATCAATAGAAAAAGCTCACAATAATATTTGCACCAAAAAGATGCAGAAGTGTAGTATAAGCACCAATTACTAAGCAACAGGTACCCAGTAGGCATCATCGGCCTAGTTAGCGCATATAAGATATAAAAATAGTAATAAAGCAGATAGCAAGAATGAAGTCACATAGCATAAGAGAAAGCACACGGAATCTAACACGGATGAAAACCAAGGAAGTACAACAAGCAATGCTAGTCACAGAAGATATATATAACAGAAACACAAGGTGAAAAAAGAAAGAATGCACCTGGAGTCCTTACAATAACAATATATATAAAGAGAGAGTTTAAGGAGAATGTCGGTATACTGGTAACCTCAAGTAAAAAGGAAAAGAAAGAAAGGAAGCCAACGTATTCAAGCTAGAGGCAATATACTACCAGAATCATACTTAAAACTATTCAACATAAGAAAAACCGATAACCACCTCCCAAATCCAAATCTAGGATGAAATAAACTACGCCATAAAGCACTGAAAGCTACTACTCGAAACCATAATAAAGGAAATAACTCCCTAGCTCACAAGCGCCCATAAGGCCACATAAGTAGTGCCTCAAAATAATAAGTGGCCCACTAATCCATCAACGATCAAGAAATCTGACAATTGGAGCCTCTACAGGCTAGAACCCACTAAATCACCAAGTATCGAAGGCCATCACAAGCTCTATAATATGAAAGGAGAAATATAATCTACCTACAGTCCTAATGGCCGCTTATACAACCTAGGAATGCAATCAAGTGAAAACAAACCCTCTGACCACCCATACAATCAGAGGGTACACTAAGCACACAACAAACAAGAGTGTAATCGAAATACAATATGCATGATGATGTGATATGCTAAAAGCCAGTGAGATAATAGTGTCGTATGTTACCTTATCCGATACCTGAAAGGCCTAATAGAGGCAGGATCTATGGAAGGCTATCCTGAGTACCTCTACTGCACCGTACGCCGCTCCTCCTGGCACACTCGTAGGTCTGTAGCCTTTGTCCTAGGAATGACAGGGTTCATGGAGGTCTACTCATAGACCATATACTAAAAACCACTAATCTCAATATATATCTCAATAATCAGAACCTCGTACCACGTGCTTAGAATCGAACCGGGTCTAAAGCACGAGTCAAACCTCAATAACCCTTATAAAGGATGCCTAGAGCGTATCTGGGTCTAAATAAGTAATCAAGTCTCCAAATACCTAAACAAGATGTCCGAAACGTATCCGAGTCTAAATACATAGAAAACCATATCTAGCACTTCGGCATAGCCTAGCCTAGTATCAGTATGAAAATCAATGGTTAAATCATCGCAATATCCCCTCTACTCAAAGAGGTTTCATAAAAATTAATACAAAACCCTTTCAATAATCATTCTACCGAAAATGAGCCCTCAAGGATATGCAAAGTTTTAGAAAACCGTTATAGTAGGCCCAAAACCTAAAACAGTAGTAAAACATGCAGGGAAAACCTTTTACATGAATGATATGCGCGCAAACAATATAAATTAACCCAATGGCTCACAAATAGTCCTATCAGCCCAGCACAGGCATAATTGGTTCTACAACATAGATAACCAACCTAAAGTAATATCACGATGTTTGGGACTCGCGGACATTCCTAATATCCCACCATCTATGATACAAAGGCATATACAAGACCACACAGGGCCATAAGGGTAAAAGTATAATACTTCCTCGAATACTACAAAAAACGCATTAAATAGACGGATAGAAGAGGCAGACAAGGTATGAGGGTACCAACCTAGAAAACCAATCCAAGGATGCTAATTAATGTAGTTATAGCCTATATATGCAACGTCTAGGTAGGGAAAGCCATAACCTACCTACCGTCTGATGACTAGCTGCCGCGACGGCGTCGTCTAAGCTTGAACTATTCCGGGAAGTCAAAATCATGAAAATACTACCAACACAATAATCTAGGCATCAAAACAAAACCAACAATACTCGTAATTCTATAAACATAATCGGGTCAAAATTCGAGTCACAAGCGGACCCATGAGCCCCACAACCCAAAGCCAGAAATGAAAACACCACAGTGTTCCCCACAATCCCAAAAGCAGATGCTCAAAATTTGAGCAGAAACAGACAATAATTGGGGCTCCAAACATCCCAAAAATCAAGAATTTACAAAAGGGGAATCAATGGAGGAAAGTAGAAATTTTATCGAGCAACATACCCACTTCAAGAGGCCAAGAACACACCCGGATCAGTAGAATATATTCGTCCAAGTTATAAGAGTGAGCAGGTGCCGAAAATGAGCAATTAGGAGTGAAAATAGTGGAAATATTGATGTGCCGCTAATTTACGGCACTTTCGACTCCTTTTTACTAAGAACAATCGTACGTTTTCAAGCAACCGTTGTTGTTTTTGATGTTTTTATGTTGTATTTGTAGGAAATGGAAACAAACACGGAAACGGAAGGAAATACGTGAAAAACAACATTCTGCCTAAGAGTGACGGCCTGAGTGACGACCCGTCACACATGTGACGGTCCGTCACAGTGACCGTCACACCAAGGCAGCAACTTCAGGCGGCATCACTGGTTAGCAGTGACGGTCCAGGCGACGGTCCGTCACTGGCTTGACGGTCCGTCAGCCTGGCCGAAAAGTTAAGGCAGACGCGCGTCAGCGGCTGTCCGCGTTTAGGACTCCTAACCCGTTTTGGATTTGGTTTCTTTGACTCCTATAAATACCCTATGATAGGTTTATTTTACATGTTGTTCACCCAATAGTTTTAGCATAGTTTTTAGTCGGTTTTGAGAGCAACAACACGATTTCTTGATCTTGCAAGCGTGTTCTTGATTCGTTCTTGAGTTCTTGGTTTTTCTTGTTCTTGGATTATTGAAGGGTATTTTCATCATATTGTAAGAATCTTCTTTCCTTTATTATGAATTTCTTCTTTTCTTCTTCGAGCATGAGTAACTAAAACTCCCGCAACTAGGGTTGTGGGAGCCATGGCTAAAGTAGCAATATAGATTCCGGGTAGCAACGGGTTCAATTTACATGTAGTCACGTTGTTAATCATACTTTATGTCATGTTTTCTAGTGGTTGCAAACATTAGAACATGCCTAGGTTTAATTTGCTTGAGTAAAGAGATTAAAACCGGGAAACTTGATTAACGACAAGGATTCGAGACTACCAACTCTCGTCTTAATGATTAATGCCGTAACTGGATTAATCTACTTGATGTTTAGGATTGAAAGCTAAAAAGCACATCTTTTCGAGGTCGAGAGAATAGAAAAGGAAATTTGTTTATTTGGTCGAGAGACGTTTAGACGATACCATTGACGCAATCACATCATGACACGCATATAGAAAGAACCCTGTAACGCCTAGAATCGATTGTTACAACGCCATGGTGAACACGTCCCTAGTTCGCGTTCTCTCATATTGATTAAAACTCATAAGTTAATTGTTCGTTTTGTTTATGATTTGTTCACACAAAACCCCCCTTTTTACCGGAAACTATTGACCATTAGTCACGTACTTCACTAAAGGCTTAAGCTTCACCATATTCTCTGTGGGATTCGACCCCAACCTTGTTGGGTTCTTTACTTGACTACGACCGCTTACGCTTCGTTAATTTGAGGTGTAGTTTGGGCGTTATCAAAAAGTGGTGCCGTTGCCGGGGAATACGGTTTTTGATTAAGTCTAGTGTGTTTATTTGACTCTTAGTCATAATTTCCTGCTTTACGTTTATTTGTTGTTTTTGTTTTTGATAGGGTACAGATTTGTGCATGCCAAGTACCCGAAGCTCGGGTGAATCAACAGTACCTTACGACCCCGAGCTTGCGAGAACATTAAGGCAGAATATGGCCGCACAAAACGAGGCAGCAAGGATCGCTGCAGAACTGCAGGCCCAACAGAATCTGAATGCTGGTGGTCTGCTGGATGATGTCACACGGAATGATGAGGATCTCGATCTAGATGGAGCTGGCGCTACGGGCGCCATTGTTCTTCCTCCGCTAGCGCCCGGGGCCAAGTTCAACATTACCAGCACGATGATTCAGCTGTTGAACTTGAGAGGAGTATTCCGGGGTGTAGCTGGTGATGATCCGAACCGTCACTTGATGAACTTCGTGGGCATCTGCAAGTCATTCGAACTGCCGGGAGTGAGTCAGACAGCGATCAGGCTCAGGTTGTTTCCGTTGTCTCTATCTGATGAGGCAGCGTTGTGGTTAACAGAGCTGACCCCCGACTCTATCGCAACTTAGGGAGAGTTGAAAGGAGCTTTCCTAGAAAGGTTCTTTCCTCTCTCAAGGATGATACAGTTGAGGGACGAGATCAGCAATTTCAGGCAACAACCGCACGAAGCATTACATGAGACTTGGCTGAGGTTAAAGAAGAAGCTGACACAATGCCCTAACCATTAGCTGAACGACGAGTTTTTGATGGAGACTTTCTACAGGGCACTGAATTCGGCTACCAAGCCGACGTTAGATAACGCAGCAGGTGGAGCGTTTATGGGTCGCACTTTTGCCGACACCACAGCTATTTTGGATAGGCTCACCAAAACCAACAGGGCCTGGCACACACGAGATTCAGAGGTTGCAGCTAGCACCTATACCGTTGGTATGTCAGCAGAACAGCGTAGGAAAGAGGAGGAGCGCGACCAAGACATGGCGCATCTGAAAACACAGTTGGATCTCCTGACAAAGCACTTGTGCTCAGGAGGTATGGAGAAGGTGCAAGCTGTGGGTTCCCAAGGTATGGAGACTGAGGAAGCAAATTACTTGGGGGGTTTCCAGGCCAATGGCCAGGGAAACCAAGGTCGGAACTATCAGCGAGACAACCACTATGAGAAAGGTGGTTACAAAGAGCGCGACCAAGGAAATTGGAGGAACAACACCGATAGAGGTGGGTTGTATATACCACCTGGTAATCGGGACAAAGCTGGCAACAAGGCTGAGACGTCCAAACTTGAGAACATGATGGCGAAGATGCTACTGAAGGTAGAATCGACTGACTCTGGGGTAAAGGCAATGAGGACTGAGTTATCAACATTGAGTCAGGTATTAGAGTCACATTCCACCGCGATCAAGCAGTTGGAGCAGCAAGTGGGGCAAATCTCGGCATCGCTGAACCAAAGGAAGACAAGTACATTGCCGAGTGACACTACTCATCCGAGGAATGACGCTAGCTGTATGGCGATCACCACAAGAAGCGGCAAAATGTTACCGGAATCATATCCGGTAATTCAGACTCAAGGTGATGTTGTGGATGATGAAGAGGCGGTAGAGGAGGAAACTCAAAAGCCCGCGAAGAAAAGCAAGGAAGCTGAAAAGCTTCCAACTATGATGCCGCGACCACCACCTCCTTTCCCACAGCGCCTAAAGAAAAAAGCTGACGATGGTAAGTTCCTGAACTTTATGACCATGCTGAAGCAAATTTCAATAAACATACCATTGGTGGAAGCGCTGGAACAAATGCCCGGTTATGCCAAGTTCATGAAGGACTTGATTACAAAGAAGAGGTCGGTAAGTTTTGAACCGGAAGATAACCTCCACCACTGCAGCACTATTTCTTCAAGGTCATTGGTCGAAAAGAAGGAAGATCCAGGTGCGTTTACTGTTCCCTGCACTGTTGGGAAGCTCAACTTCGGGAAAGCCTTGTGTGATCTGGGTGCTAGCATCAACTTGATGCCGCTAGCCGTCTATAAACAACTGGGTTTGGGAGCTCCTAAACCAACATCCATAAGAGTGATGATGGCTGACCGTTCAGTAAAGCGACCTGTGGGAATATTGTCTGATGTGCTAGTAAAGATCGGTAAGTTTATTTTCCCAGCTGACTTTGTGATCTTGGATTGCGAAGTGGATTTTGAAGTTCCCATAATCTTGGGACGACCATTGCTAGCCACAGCAAGAGCCTTGGTTGACATGGAGAAAAACGAACTGACCTTCAGGCTGAACAATGAAATGGTCAAGTTCGATGTATCCAGAGTGATGAAGCAACCAAGTGACATGAGGGTAGTCGCGGTCATCAATGCTATTGAGGAAGTCCCTGCTGATGTGTATCTTGAGGAGAAGGGTTGTGTGGAAACCCGAGCTGTTATGAGAGTAAAGTCACAATCGCAAAAGAACGAGCAGACAAAGGAAAGCAGTGAAAGATCAAGAAAATGAAAACACCGAAAGATAATCTGCAAAGAAAGAGCGAAGAAATTATCGCGACTAGCGATGGAGCCCAAAGAGGAAGCTGGAACGCCACACTCCATCGAGTTCTCGTGTTTTGGAGACCCTGGCGGTCTCCAACATCATTCCAGATTCTGAGTCCGATCGACTTCACAGGTATTCCTTTCTCTCACAGTTTTTCGCTTTCACATGTATGCATTGGGGACAATGCATGAGTCTAAATTGAGGGTGTTGGGAAACCTGTGAGTCACCACCGAGGGTTTTTGTTGCCGAGTTCTTTTCCCTCCGGTGTGCTATCTAGTAGAACCGGCATGTTTAGGTTGTTTATTTTAATGTTTATTTTAAATTTTTTTTTAGTGTCTATAGCAAAGCATGCGATTTCTTATCAAAGTAGCGCCCCTTTAAAAATTTTCTGGTTTTGAGCTTATGTTGAAACGATTGACTGTCTGGATCCTTGTATGTCATTGTGTGATTATGAGTAGAATGAGTATGCTTAAGCCGAGCGGTTGTCTGATAGTTGGTAGCGATAGAGTTCCTTGGTGCCAAGAGCGTATGAGATTATTGGCATAAATTCTTACTCTGTGCATGCATCTAGAACTTGCCCGGTCTATTTTGTTAAGTTTGAAGTTTGGTTGCTTAGGAAAGGATCACAGGCCCTTTTTGTATACAGTTCACTTAACCTAAAAGACCGTCCAAATATAAATAATCCCTTTGATCCCTGTTTGAGCCATAATTGATCTTATTCTTTCAATAACCTGTCACCGTTCCTGTTTAACTTTGAAACCCTATTTTGGCCCTGGTCCTTCCTTGGACATCGTGCACCTCAACCCAGGCAAACATCCTAAGTTGAGGGTGGCTACTATAGAGGTAAACCCTGTTTTGGCCCTGGTCCTTCCTAGGATATCGTGCACCTCAACTCAGGCAATCAGCCTAAGTTGAGGGTGGCTACTATAGAGGTAAATGATAAGAAAAAGAGGATGGAGAAGATTGGTTGTGAATAGAACGAAAATCCGGGTGTGCGTCTTAGAAAAGATGAAAAAGATCGAAAAAAGTAATAAAAAGAATTGTCAAAATAAAGCGGCCGCACCTGTAGCTAGAAAGAAGGAAATAAAAAGGTGAATAAGGATGGACAAAGTAAAGTTATGTGGTAATAAGACGTCGGTGGTTCCAAGGAGGGCTTAGTCACTAACCCCTAAATGTATCCTACCTGCACCTGAAGCCTCATTACAAGCCTAAAACAAAGTCCTGTAGTGATCCTGAACGGCTTTCTGAAGAACTGAAATAGAATAGTAAGGGCAAGCCTATGGTATCGCATGTGCATTGTTTGAAATCGTTTGTGAGTGTGAGCGCTTACCTAGTCCCAAATATTGTGTGTGGGATTTCTTTGTGGTGAGGGCACCAAGATGTCTGTATTGTCTATTGATTGTTAGGATAGCTGCGCGTGTGTATGTAAAGTGTTCTATCATATCGGAATGACATGTTTGAATCCTTGCAAGTTAGTGTTTCATACATTCGTGTGCTACGAGGGAGCTTGATTTAAAATTGAATAAGTATTGAATGACCATGAGTTGCTAGAGACATGAGTTTGTGTTCTTAGTTGAGTCGATTTATTGTTTTATGTTATGTTGCTTGAGGATAAGCGAACGTTTTAAGTTGAGGGTGTTGATGTGCCGCTAATTTACGGCACTTTCGACTCCTTTTTACTAAGAACAATCGTATGTTTTCAAGCAACCGTTGTTGTTTTTGATGTTTTTATGTTGTATGATGTGACGCTAATTTACGTCACTTTCGACTCCTTTTTACTAAGAACAATCGTACGTTTTCAAGCAACCATTGTTGTTTTTGATGTTTTTATGTTGTATTTGTAGGAAATGGAAACAAACACGGAAACGGACGGAAATACGCGAAAAAGAGGATTCTGCCAAAGAGTGACGGCCCGTCACTCATGTGACGGTCCGTCACCAAGACCGTCGCATGGAGGCAATGTTGCTGCCTAGCAGTGACGGCCCAGGCGACGGTCCGTCACTGCCCTGACGGTCCGTCAAGCTTGGCCGTCACGCTTAGGCAGTGGCTTCAGGCGGCGACCCGCGTTTTGGGAATTCCTAGCCCGTTTTGGATTTGGTTTCTTTGGCTCCTATAAATACCCTATGTTAGGTTTATTTATTTTATTCATTCACCCATTACTTTAAACACGTTTTTAGTTATTTTGGAGAGCAAACAACACGGTTCATTTGTATTGAACTCGTGTTCTTGATTCGTTCGTGAGTTCTTGGTATTTCTTGCTCTTGGATATTGGAAGGTTGATTGTTTCATTATATTGTAAGACTTTTCTTCCCTTTATTATGAATACAACTATTTTCTCTTCTTCTTCGAGCATGAGTAACTAAAACTCCCGCAACTAGGGTTGTGGGAGCCATGGCAAACATAGCGATTTAGATTCCGGGTAACGTTGGGTTCAATTTACATGTAGTAACGTTGTTAATCATACTTTATGTCACGTTTTCTAGTGGTTGCAAACATTAGAACATGCCTAGGTTTAGTTTGCTTGAGTAAAGAGATTTAAACCGGGAAAACTTGATTAACAACAAGGATTCGAGACTACAAACTCTCTCGTCTAATGATTGAATGCCGTAATGGATTAAGCTACTGATGTTAGGATTGAAGTAAAAAGCACATCTTTCGAGGTGCGACGAGAATAGAAAGGAATTTTGTTTATAATTGTCGAGAGACGTTTAGACGATACAATTGACGCAATCACATCGTGACACGCATGTAGAAAGAACCCGGTTAAGCCTAGAATCGACATTGTTACAATGCCATGGTGAACTCATCCCTAGTTCATTCTCTCCTACTGATTATTTCTCTTACATAATTGTTGATTTTGTTCACGTTGATTGCAAAAACCCCCCATTTTATTTACTGGAAACGATTGACGACTAGTCACATACTTCACGAAAGGCTTAATCTTCACCATATTCTCTGTGGGATTCGACCCCAACCTTGTTGGGTTCTTTACTTGACAACGATCGCTTACGCCTCGTTAATTTGAGGTGTAGTTTGAGCGTTATAAAAAAGTGGCGCCGTTGCCGGGGAATACGGTTTTTGATTAAGTCTGGTGTGTTTA
>QJPP01002627.1:0-46598 GCA_003996215.1 Jaltomata sinuosa
AGGAAGAAAAAGGAAGATGTATCCTCCATATCTTTCGGTTCGAGCACAAGGTCTAGAAAGCCATCCAAGTTCAGCTCTCAGAAACTTTCATCATCCGAGACATACCTCTTAGCTCCACAAAGTCCATGTCCTGCTTTCTATACTCAAACTAGTCACCAAAATAATCAAACTCCACCTCCGAACTATAAAAACTCTTCCCGAAATTACCAAACACCTCCATGAAATTATCAAAATTACCAACCAAATTTTCAAACACCATCACCGAACTTTGAAAAGAAACCTCCCCGAACCTTCACACCATTGGTCGAGAGTTGGACTCAACTTTTTGAAAGACTCAAAGAAGTCTAATTGATTCAACCCATTATGCCAAGATATGTCAATACCAACTCTCAGTTTTTTAAAGCCGATCGACATTGCGCATACCATGCTAGAAGCGCTGGGCATGCTACAGAAGTTGCATCAATCTGAAATACAAGATTCAAGATTTGATTGATCAAAAGGTTATCTCACTTCAAAAAGCACCAACAAATGGAGCCGCTATCAATATGATAGAGACTGATGAAGGATGGGTGGAAAGCAAGTCCATAACACAAATTCTTCCGAACAAAGTGAAAAGATTGGAGAAAGTTGTAGCCTCTCTAAACATAAAAAAGGAGTCTAAGTTTATGACCGCACATTATCAGCCATTTCTGGAAAAGCCTTCCAAGTTTGGTTCAATTTGTGTTCGAATCAAAGAAAATTGGTTCGAATATAAGGCAAAAAATGAGATTGATCGAGGATTATCAAAGCCACCAACTCGTTCCTACCAGTCATCTCCTATATGTGTAAAGCCTTCAAGCAACGGTCTTAGGGATGGAATCGTGCATCCTTTCACAAAATATAATGTGATCTTAGAGGAATCTCCTGAGGCATCAGGAATTGAAAAGTTGAATCTGGAGGAGCAACTGCATAATTGTACTTCCACTCCACTCATGATCTCCCGGTCGCTATGGTAGATGAAGGGGAAAAATTAATTTTTTGTACAAATCGGTGATGTCCGAATGAGGTCCAAGACCCACCCTTTATTTCTTTATTTTTCTCAACACTATTTTCCTTCTTTCCAAAAGCCATAGACTCATATTCATGCGAGCCATAGCCAAAATTTGTGAATGTTTTCAATTTCAATGAAAGTCTCACCTATCTCAAAAATCAATTGCTTTTATTTACCTTTAATGTTTAAAATGATATTATCTAACCTTGTTTAAGTATGATTTCGGTAAAATAATTTAAAAACCTGTCAATATCATGCCATGTCATTAGCTGAATGAACAAACTGAGGTAGATAATGAATGTGAAGAGTATGATGAAGAGATCACGGTCCTCGAACAATTTGAGAATCAAGATAAATCCAGTCAAAGAGATCATAACTGGTGTCTTCCTGACGAAGGAACAAAAGGAATTCAAGTACAGGAAATGAGTAATTGATCCTTCCCACCCATCAAGATAAGCACAAAGAAAAATTTGCACCAAATTGATGAAGACGTCATGTCATCCATGAAGTACTATCCAAAGGTGCTTTGATTTTATCGATCGCAGAAAACTAAGGTGTGGACAAAACCGATTGATTCAGAAGCTATCAAGAGATACTATGCTTGAAGATAGTTTTTCCTTTATATCTTTGAATGTAATCACTTTCTATTTTCTATGCTTTGTAATTTAACAATATCTTCCCCTATCCTCTTTGTATGAACTATGTTTGACCTGAATTCTCAAGAATGAGATACGTAGGCGGCCTGTGTCGACTTTGGTCAACCCTTTAGGAAAACTATCTTTCCCCTTCTCATCTCAAACTACGTTTGACCTGAATTCTCAAGAATAAGATACGTAGACAGCCTTTGTCGACTTCGGTCATCCCTTTATTAATTTCCAATGTTTTCTCACTATAAGTGTGGGAACTATATTTTACCTGATTCCTGCTTCAACGAGATATGTAGGCGCCACAATGACTCGGTCATATCATCCCCAGTAAATGAAAACTGGGGCAGAATTTTTGAGAAAGGAATCTCAAAAATTCAGAAGGTGCAGGTCATTTTCCAGCGAAATAGGAGTAGGCTTGTGGATACGTAGGCACCACAACGACTTGGTCATATCACCCCAGAAATGAAAACTGGGGCAGAATTTTTGAGAAAAGGAATCTCAAAAATTCAAAAGGACGAAGATCATACTCCAACAAGTCAGAATGTGAAATATGCCAAAGAGCAACTGTAATGAATCTCGAGAAAAAAAAAACCTCATAATCTCCACAGAGTGTCAAGTCTCTTATCAACCAGATGAGATTTGTCATGAAACCTTTAACTGGGGAAGAAATTTTGAGGAGGACCTCAAAATTTCCACCAAGCTTCATCTGAGAGTTTAGAAAAACAAACTCTGAAGAATTCCCCAGCACCAAGAGATCAAATTCTACTTCAAAATTCTCCAGCTGCAACAAAGTCCAAAGTAGACTAACCCCAGCTACGATAGATTTCTCGAAAAATCATTTCCAAAATCTCAATTGGGATTATAGAAGATCTCCAGAGTCCACCAGCACTGTGTCAGATATGTAAAGGCCTCAAATAAAGGACGTTCATTAAGCTAGTACATGACATGACAAGATGGACAGAGACCTTTCCAAATGATCTTTTTCAAATCTTTGTTTTTCAAAAACTTGTTTGGGAAAAATCTTTACAAATTAATTTGCTCCTTTATAACCTGATTTTGCCTTACATCTACTGTAACCCGGGAAATCAAGGATGACAAGCACCCGAGGATGGCGGGCTATCAAAGATGATAGAGCAAGGAGCAGAGACCGAAGGAAGTCAATACAGATCAGTTTTGCCAAAACTAATAATTTTTCTATGGATGTAGGTTATCCTAAAAAAGTGTTATTGATCGGCAAAAGCCTATAATTATACGGCATATTCAAGAAGTACAATGATACTAAATGCCCGAAGTCAACAAAGAAGAGATGAGACTACTATGAGAAGCTAAGACGGTGAAGTTTTCTAAAACTAACAACTTTTCTTGTGGTTGCAGGGACCATTAGATAAAGAAAGATCAATGATATCCTCCTCAAGACTCCAGCAAATTGGGAACACAATAAATGCACAATGTTTAAAGATGGTACACGCAAAGGAATCAACATGGCATTACAAAAGCCAAAGGCGATATTTTTTGACAATTACCAAGAAAAGCCATTTGTCACAAAGTCCAACATCCGCAAACTGCCTCATGGGCTTTATCTTATCAACCTGACACTTGTAAGCCGCAACAACAGGAATGCACAAAGTGTTCAAGTCGCAGCAACGGGAATGAGCATTACACTTGTAAGTCACAACAACGGGAATGTGCAAAGTGTTCAAGTCGCAGCAACGAGAATGCGCAAATGATGACACTTCTAAGTCGCAACAACGGGAATGCGCAAAGTGTCTAAGTCACAGTAACGGGAATGTGCAAATTATGGCACTTCTAAGTAACAGCAATGGGAATGCACAAGGTGTCTAAGTCGCAGCAATGGGAATACGCAAATCATGGCACTTCTAAGTCGCAGCAACGGGAATGCGCAAGGTGTCTAAGTCACAGCAACGGGAATGCGCAATACACTTGTAAGTCACAACAATGGGAATATGCAGAGTTTTCAAGCCATAGTGACAAGAATGCACATGCAGTCACACGATCCAATAATGTTCGCTACTAGGGTTAAAGAAAGCATACCGTCCAAGGGAAGTCTATAAGATGCCATCCGAAATCGGATGATGAACTACATTTCCTGAATTTAACAGACTACGAGCCATCTGTAATACACAGTGATATCTAAAATTGGATAAAAGTGCAGGATTACCTAAAGAATGACAATTCAAGGGGCATCTATAAGTTGCCTCTATCCAAAGTTAGATGATGTGCAAAATTACCTGAGGTTTGACGATTTAAGGGATATCTGTAGGTCGCAAAATATGTGCAAGACTTACCTAAAGTCATAGATTATCACTAATAGCCGAGAGGGCTATCATATCAGAAACTACTACAAGCGGTCATGAAGACCATCATATTCCAACGGCCAAGAAGGTCATCACTTTCGAAAAATCATTACGTTTCATTTCCACGAAAGCAATCATATCTAACAGTCGCGAGGGCTTTTATGTCTATTATCACAAAGTTGTTATAAATGGCTACGAGGGCCACACTTTGATATTGGGTCGACCCCCCTATAAATGGTCTCTATATTTGTTTGCCCACTTGAGGGCTTATACTGGCAATTGTGTTTGGGTCGACCCTCATAAGCGGTCTATATGTTTGTTCGCCCACTCGAGGGCTTATACTTGAAATTGAATTGGGTCATCCACCCTATAAGTGGCATATTCATGTGGAGACGTCCATTTTACTTTGATAGATTTATATATTCGCCAACATGTTGCTTACTTTGCTAGTTTGGGTCGTCCGCCCTAAAAAGTGACTATCAGGCTAATTGCATGTGTGTCTCGCTTTGCATTACAATGATTAGTCTAACTCTGTCACTATGAGATGCCTATTATCGAGCTCGTCATAGTTGGATTATCAACACTTCAAGTTGCAGCAACAGGAATGCGCAAATCTCAACACTTCTAAGCCACAACAACGGGAATGTGCAAAGTGTTCAAGTCGCAGCAACGAAAATGCGCAAATCTCAACACTTTTAAGCCGCAACAACGGGAATGCGCAAATTGTTCAAGTCACATCAACGGGAATGTGCACCTGGTACAATATTGCTAAGTCGCTACAAATGGTTACGAAGACTGTCACACAAACGACTACAAAGGTTGTCATACTCAAAAATTGCCACACAAGCAATCCTATCTGATAGCCAAGAAGGCTCTCATGTTTTATTGTCATGGAAGTTGCTATTTCCTAAGACAGAGACAGGAAAGGACGTCATCTTCTTAAAGAAACAACAGATAAGGAAAAAATGAGGTATGAAGCTATCTCTCCTTATTGAGCTACATTACTACTAACAATTTTGTTTCAAAATATTGTCGAGAACATCTAAGAGGATGAAAATTCCAAACCATAACAACAGGTACAAAATACATCAAAAGAATGTCACAACACGACATTCGAACGTAACTCAAGGATGAGGTATGGCAAAGATACTACCTCTCCAAATGAAATTATGTTACTACTAATAATTTCATTTTGAGATGTTGTCGAGAGCATCCGAGAAGGATGAAATTCTCACAGCAAAACCACAGGTGCGGACTACACCAAAAAGGACGCATCACAACGTGGTAATTTTTCTTAGCAGCGAACTGGGACATAGTCTGAAGAGGAATATCAAACTCTTTGGATGCAAGCTGAGGGATGACCTCCACCACCATCAAACCACACCCCTATCAGAAGGCATGTGAGAATTTTTCATATTTTCAGTTTCAGTTTCGCATCCAGGGTATTTTCTGAACTCACACTGGAAGCAATATCCCTTCTCTTTCATTTTCGGGTGACAATGCACCTCGAGCTTTGGAAATTATGTTCATGTAAGGTCTAATTTATGGGTGTGAAGGATCCCACATTCATAGTTAAGAGGTTGCTAGCCTCTTTTCCATAACTCAATTAATTTGGCACTCACCTTAAACCACAAAGGTTATCTTAGCATAAGAGATTACCTTTTCCATCGATTGAGTCGAACTACAAGTAGCCTGATTCCCTGAGTCTTGGGATATGTAGGCAGGCTCTGTGTTGAAAATTCGGCTGCACTCCAAACTCCCCCCAAATCCTCTTACTTCCAAGCTTTCCGGTCTCTCCATACTCTGAAACAGGAATAGTTTAGAATTCTTTCAAAAAATCGTGCGTAAAATCAAGAATCTTGAACTACAAATGGCCTGAATTCTCATGTAACCTGAGATATGTAGGAAACTCGACACCGGAGTTCGGCCATGATTTATTGAAATTCGTGCTAGAATTAACCGCTTTCTAAAGTAGAATCTGCGGTCAGATAAAATTGGGAACGTCAAATCCCTTTGCCCAGGGTTCATTACACTCATCCTACCCAAAGGAAGGGGCAGTTGTTGACACCCAATTTTTATCCTGCACATTATGAATTAATCTTGAGCCTTTTTAAATTTTAAATAATTTTTGAAATAATTGTTTTGTAAAAAAGGATAAACATTTTTCAATTCAGCTTTATAATAGTTTCGAGTAAGAATTTATATTTTTCATATTTAATTATTTGGAATTTGCATAAGTTTACTTAAGAAACTATTTTAAAGTTTAATTTCATAAAAAAAATCCTTTTAAATTAAAATGTGCTTGATTTTCCTCCAAATTGATTAAAATTAGAGATTAATTAAATAATTAATTTCATATTTTTTAAAATGAAATTGTTACATTTTAATCGTAATAATTATTTCAGATTGTTTAAAATTAAATAAGCTCAAGAATTGATTTTAATTGATTTATCTTTATTCCAATTCTAGCCTAAATCCTTAAAATGGTTTAAATCCTAGCCGGATTTTTCCTAGTTTCTGTCAATTTGGCTACCCCTTAAACTTAAGAGTCGCCACATTTTGCAAAATGTGGCCAACACTTAAACACCTTATAACCCCTTCTTGTTTCATCTCACCTTTGGCCTAACCGAACTAACATCCCAGCCCAATATTTACACAAAAGACCCGGCCCACTCCTAAATTCCTAAACAACCATCAGCTATACAAATATACTTACACATACAACACATGTATTTTTTCCCCAACTCCCTTCTCACGCACCACACGCGTTTCAATTTCCCAGAAAGGACGCGGTATCCTATACGATGCGCTTCTCTCTCCTTCACCCCCGTACATCTTCTTCTCTTTCTCTCACAAACCCAGATAACTCCGTCAACAACATCACTCAAAAGACCTCAGTAAATAGCTCCAAACGATGCCTTAGCTCTTGTTCTCCATCTTAACCTCTGTTAATTTTCCTATCATCGTCTGTTTGTACGAAGATGGATGAGTTGTTCACCTTCTAGAAGAGCCTAGAAATCACAGGTGGCGACTACAACGTTCCTCACCCGTGAAATCCGGCAAAAAATCCTCTAAATTATTTGTGTATGATTGAATCTGTACCCCCAAGGTACCTACGTGTCTGCATCAGGAGAATTTCAGGTTTTGGATTTCAAATTCCAAAGCCCTTATCCAAATTTCTTGTTGTTTTCCCCCCAATTTTTCGACCCCAAATTTTCCTATATAAACCCTCTAAGATGGAGGTGTGAAGGAGGAGGCTTTTGGGGGAAAATTGGGGATTTTGGTGGATTATTTCACTAATCTCACGGAATCAAGAGCTTCAGAGTAAGAAACACCTAAAATATTCCATTCTCGAGCGATTTTGGGTCGAGTTCCACTGAAATTAGTGGAACTCCGATGGTGAAAGTTCCCCGTCAAAGCTCGGTAATCCCAGTCGCTACCCAGAAACAGGTGACGTCTCGTTTAACTCTCTCTTTCTTTTATTCCTTTTGTTTGAACAAGTAGAATGTTGCTGGTTTGGGCTGGTCTTGTATGAAAAGATGTGTTTAATATCGATGAGGATTTGTGAATGAGAGTTAGAGTTTGTTCGTTTCAAGAATTTGAAGGTTCTTGAAGTTTTTTGTTTTGCTATCCTTACTACTTTATGGCTGCATATATGTGTGTGTGGTATGAACATCCTTAAAGGGTCTTCTTGGTTTATGATGCCGAGTAAAACTTGTTAAGAAAAGGAAATATTTGAACTTTGGGTTTGCTCTTTAGCTCTCACCAAGGAACGAATGTTAAAACGAAATTAAAACTCTATTATAGTTTTTGAATTTTGTTATAGTAACTTGAAAGAATCATTTATAGATTGTATGATAAGCTCTAATTTGTAAAACCTTGTTTTGAGTCTTAGTCTGGCTATTGGAAAATAGAGCAAAGGTAAAAATGTGATCTTTCTCAAAAATTTATTCCCTTGAATTGTTAGCTCTTTGTTGTGAAAATCATGTGTCTGTGTTTGTTTTCTTTATGATAATAAATTAGGTTTACCCTTTAAAAATCTGTGATAGCAGGTGTGATCTAGGCTTTAGCTTTCTCTTAAACATGCATCAAAGGATTGGTTTTGATCTTTATTCTCTATAGAGCTAAAGTTGGAACCTTGTTCGCATGAATAATGTTTGGTGTTTATCATGTGAAGAAATTTATTTGCTGCCTTATTCCTTTCTATCATGCACTTCCCCAAATCACGTAATCTGTCTACTATCCCCAAATTTGCAGTCATCTCTGTCTCTAAATTTACCACTGATTTCTTTGCTAAAAATGTGATTTCTTCTCTTCTTTTAACTCGTTTTCATCCATTAGTCGGAGCATGAGACCTCAAGGTAATAGGTCTTTCAAAATTTCTACTTCTTCCTTCACTTTAGTTGGGAAAGGTATGCTATTAATCATGGTTTGCTGAATGTGTAGTCACTGGTATTTCTCACAGAACAGGATTAGGTTGTCTGCTCGTTATCTATACGCAACAAGTCCCTAAAAATATAATGAATAACCGGTTGCTTTCCTGTCATGTTCCAAATATGAACTACATGAGTCAATTAGTCATCCTCTCTATGATTTTTGTGATAAATGACGCTCAGTTATACTTGCATTAATTCTTAAACTTAGTGAATTTCTGATCCTTGAGCGAGACGTTACTACTGCCTTTATTTCTTTGAATGAATGATTTGTGGTGATTGGCCTTGTGTGTTAGATTGAATTCGTCCCCTAGAAGCCTTAAGTCCCTATTAAACTAGATCTAAGTAATGATCAATGCTAGCAAAGTCCTTGATTTTAAGCATTATGTGATATGTTCTAAGAGCATGTGAAATTCAGAATAAGAATAATATTTTGGTTCTTGTCAGTGTCTTGATAAACTCAAAGCACGTATTCTCCATTTAGAAATAATATTTTAAGCTTGATAATTTGACGCTAAATTTTCCTCTCATATACTAATCCTTATTCTCTTCTTTTACATGTGACATCTCTATGAGTCCAAATGGACTCTCATCCTTTGCATTTCGATGGGCCGAAGCCCAATATCCTTCATCGAGTCAAAGCATCAACCCAAGTCCAAGATGGACTGATTTGCAACCTTGGAAGAGATTAATATATTGGCCTAAGTGTCAATATAAACAAATAGGAAGCTAATATACGGGTTGAAGATGGAGCGGAAATATAATGGGCCTAACCCAATTAAATTTGGTAGTCCAAGTGCCTAAACTCAACTTCTTCCTTCTCTTTTAATTATTCTCTTTGTATAATTTTAGCATGTTCTTGTGTAAATACTATACTCTTTTATTAACTTCGTTAAATTCCCTTCGGAGTACCATATGTTTTATGTGCGGATTTATTTACGTAAATCAAAATTTTTGAAATCTTGCTCAATTTTCAAAAGATATTATCATTAAGTTCCACTTACAAAACCTCGTTTAAGTTTGCTTGTCATCTTGCTACCAAATGTTATTCTTTCATAAAAATGAATCTCTCTTTCACTTGTCAAATAAATTCCCATATTTTCACAAAGTTAGTCAATAAAATAAGTTAGAAAAATAGCTGGATAATCACAAGTTAGCGGACATTTCGAGTGCCTTAAAACCCCTTCTCGAAATGTTAATATGAACTTCTTACCTAGATTTCTTAAAATTCGAAAGGTTTTTATCTGTTTTAAATCTTTTGAATATTTTTCAAAAGTTTTCTTGATTTTTCCAAAAAATTAAGTGGCGACTCTATTATAAATTAAATTTGAAGATTTTTATAAGTTTTCAAGTTAAATACAAGTCAAAACCGTTTCAAAAACGAACTTGCGTTTACTTTCAAAAAAAAATAAACGAAAGTGAAAAATGCGATAAAACACCACTAACTCCACACTCATATCAAGGCCTTGGCAGCGCACCCTGTCGAGACGAACCAGCTGAACTTGTATGGCCACCACGGCTTGATGCCCCAGAAGTTGTTCCTCTCGAAAACTGACCACGGTGACCCTTCTGACTACTCTGACCATGCTCAAATGGAGAACTAATAGAAGCCTGAAGCAAAGCGTGAACCAGTCGACTAGACTGGCCCTAATGCTGCTATGGCTGATAACCTCGGCCCAACTAGCCCGAACCCCTACCACTATGATGGGAACCACTATAGTTGCCTTGATATCAGGGCCGCTTATCTATAGACCCCAGATTATGGCGATACAAGTCCTCCATAGTGCAAACATGATCCACAATAGCCTAGAAAGATTGCCCGCTAGCAACTAACACCTCAGTTGACTATCTGAACTCTAGTCTCAAACCCCAAAAAAATCTGCGGACTTTGTCGGGCTTGGTAGGAATGATCATGGCCCCAAATAGAGCAAGCTGATGAAAGCGAGTCTCATACTCAGATAGGGTCATAGTGCCCTACATAATCCTAGTGAATTGCTCCCTGCGATGCTCTATGTTGCTTTGTGGCAAGAACTTGGCCATAAAGGCCTCATAGAACTCTGACCAAGGTAACAGAGGTGACAAAGATGGTCTACAAGCAACCTGGTCCCTCCAGCTAATAAGTAGTGTATTCAACACCCTGAGTCTCCAGTAAACCCAAATGGTGTAGCATCTCCTCGTAAGTAGTGATAAAGTCGTGCGGATCCTGACCAGGTGTACTAGCAAATCTAGGCAGAGCCAACCTAAGAAATCTTCCCAAACCCTTCTGCGCTGTCTCTGTCATAGCTGGGCGAGGAGCAAAAGGCTGTGAAATAGATGGAACCGAAAGAACCTTATCATGGGGAGCCACAGTAGCAGGCTGCACTCCTGAACTTTGTGCACCCAGGGATGCCCCCTGAGCGAATGTTTGTGCTACCTCAACAGGCTGATCCCCGATCATACCCAACAACTATAGAGGTAGACCCCGGACACCTGAAGACTGAGTTGGGGTTGATGCTTGCACTGAAGCTGATACTGGAGTGGGCACTGGAGCTGGTGGCACCTGGGATGTCCGTTGATCCACATGGTGCTACTCCAGAACAAATTCAGGCTCATACTCGGGCTCAACCTCGACTCTAGGAGCTCTAACTGGTGTCGCTGCTTGGGCATATCCCCTAACTCTACCTCTGTGACCTCCCCAGCCCCGAGCTAGCACCGAGGGTGCTGGAGTCGAAGGCTCGCCCCCACTTGATGTCGATGATCTCATATGAACTATCTATGGAGGAATAAACTAGAACAAGTGAAATTTCAAGAAACTTTCAAGGATACTACGCACGAGATAGAAGCAACAAAAGGTTCATGTTTCCAAAAATTCCACTGTAGCCTCCCAAATATTGAGTACGGATGTCTCCGCCCCAATCCGCAGGACTCTACTAGACATTGGTTCCTACACCGGTGAACCTAGGCTCTGATACTAAGCTATCGTGACCCAGTTTCTTAGTCATGAAGGCACCTACAAACCCCCAGTAGGCAATCCAATCCCCGTAGCCCAGAATGGTTAGTAATGGGATACCATCTAATGATCAAGCAAAAGAACAGTAAATAAGTTCAAGCAAGGGAACAAGATAAAGAAATAAGAAACATGAATACATAAGCGGAAGCTAAACCTGGTATCATAGTATAAGAGTCGTAACTATATCAATAGAGTACAAAAGGATCCAAAACAATATATACATCTCTCTGAATAATAAAAAAGTACATGATACAAAAGATGAACTAAAAGCTAAGCTCCGGTAGCCAAGAGCTCACCCTCAGTCTCAAATGGTCCAAAAGATCAGCCGGCAGGAGTCTCCAATGGATTAACGGTAATGGCCCACACTAGGATCTGCACCAGAAAGATGCAGAGTGTAGAATAAGCACCAATTGCTAAGCAACGGGTACCCAGTAGGTATCATAGGCCGACTAGGCGCATATACAATATAAAGGTAGTAATATAGCAGAAGAGAAGCAAGTAGTCACAGAAAACAATGAATAAGTACACGGAAGCTAGCATGGAAGGGTACAAGAAGAAAACAATATACTTGGATAGCTACTAGAATATATATCTATCACAGACACAGGTGAAAGGAAGAAGCAACACACCTGGCATCCATGCAACAACAGTATATAAACAGAGTTTAAGAAGAAGGCGGTATACCGGTAACCTCAAGTAAGAATGGAAAGAGGAAAAGAAATAACAGTAACTATGCTCAAAAACAGACTAAGAACCAAGTCATGCTAGTAATACCACTCCCAATTACCAATCATCAGAATGCAACCATAATAAGATCCAAGCTGGGATAAAATAACGATAAGTCTACCTACCGTCTCAACAGGCGCTCATACACCTGAGGAACGCATACAAGTGAAGACAAACCCTTCGGTATCCTATAATACCAGAGCGTACACTCAACAAACAGCAGAAAAAGGTGGAATCAGACACACATATATGATATGATGCAATAGTTGAAAACTAGGTGGAACAGTAACCCTGTATATACCTCTTTCGGTGCCTACAGGCCCAGTAGGTAGGATCTATGGAAGGACACAGCCCATATACCTCAACTACACCATGTACCATTCCCCCAACACACTTAGCACGTAGCTCCTGGTCCAGGTCAGCAAGGTCCATAGAGGTCCTCGACCATATACTAACTCTCATAACCTCAACAAAATAGTCCAGAATGAATCCGGATCCAAACTAGTAACCAAGTCTCGACAATGCATGCCTGGAGTCTATCTAGATCTAAATCAATGAAATATACCTCAAAAGCCCCTACAAGGGTGCCCAGACATAACTGGTCTAAAACAGTACTAGAAAAACAAGTCTGATGCTCGGCCTAACCGAGCCTAGTATCATCTCCAATCAACAGTAAAACATGTCTAGCACTCCGGCCTAGCTGAGTCTAGTAGTAGTTTGAAAATAATGATAAAATCAACCTATTAACTTTCTTACCCCAAGAAGATCCATGAAAGTCATTTCCAAACCCTTTATAACCACTTTTACCAAAAATGGGCGCTCGAGCCATGCAAGGTTTAGAAAACCATCAATAGTAGGACTGAAGCCAAAACCATAGTAAAACATGTGAAAAACCTCTTTATATGCATGATGATGTCATGCTCAATCACAAATGGTAGTCCAACGGCTCACAATCAACCTATCGACTCTACACAGGCTCCAATCGCTCTACAACATATATAACTAGCCTATGATCACGATATCGATGTACAGGACTCATAGACATTCCCAAATAACCCATAATCTATGGTCCAGAGTTGAATACAAGGCCACACAGGACCACAAGAGTGATATAAGCAACTATAATGAATTCTACAACCAAACGAGTGAAATAATATGGACATAAAAGAACGGGCAAGGTCTGGGGTACCAAACTAATACACCTAACCTAAAGATGCTAATTAGTAAAATTATATCCTATATATGCAAAGTCTAAAAGAGTTAAAGCGTAACCTACCTGGCGTCCGACGATAAGCTGCTGGAACGATGTTGTCTAAGCCCGAACGCTCTGAGAAGTTCCAAAATGCAATCACATTATCAAGAACATAAACTATGCATTAAAACAATACTAACAAAACCCATATTGCTATACTTATAGCCGGGTTGAAATTTGGGTCACCGGGGGGCCCGTCGGCCCCATAACCCAAATCCAAAAATAAAAGGGCAAACAAAGATCACCATACTCTAGTGAGTGCATGCTCAGAATATTGAAGGAAATTGACCAAGGAAAATGGCTCAAAACTGCCAGCCATTAACAAGAACAATAAGGAATCAAAGATACGAATTTAACGGAATTTAAATGGATAAAACTTAAAATTATGATGGAGAAATGATCATAGGCAAGGAAACCACACCTCAGCACCAAGAGTTGGAGTAATATGATTATTTGGGGAGCTTGGACTATTATCAATGGAGTTTGGGCGGAGTTACAATGAGAAAAATGAAGGAGAAGGCTTATATACTGCCCAAGGGTCCTTTTTCGCAATCGCGATAACCACGCTGGCTAGAACATTGCAATCACAAGGACTAGACATGAGATAGCAAAGAACAAAGCAGAGAAGACTGAATCATGATAGTGAAGATGCGCATTACGATCGCGTAGAAGAAGGGGACAGGGACAATATCAAGATTGTGAAGAGGGACTTTGCGATTGCGAAGAACAAAGGTACAGGATCCACAGGACCTCGCGGTTGCATGAAGGGACCTTGCGATCGCGATTAAGGCCTGAGGCCTGAACCTGCATCAGCTACCAGCAGAAAACACAAGATGAAAAGTCTCTGGGTGGGACCACAGGGCTCATCCAAGACCCTGCGCTTGCACAAGAACTATGCTAACATACCACAAACAGCATTCCAGACTCAATAGAACTGAAGAAAAATGCAAAGGAGGTCGATTTAGTAAAATGTGGGCCCAATGCCCAAAAACCAACCGTAAGCCAACACAGAACTCAACACCCAAAAATGAGTCCAGAAGCCTCGAGACCCAAACCAGAGGTCCCTCTAGCCCAAAGTCGACATTTTGGAACTAACAACACTAACAAAATTTCCATCTGAGACCGTCTTCTTCGAATGTTGACCAAAGTCAAACTTTCACATTTAACTGGCTAGAAAACATAAAAACCAACATGAAAACAAATCGAAAGCTCCCAGACCCGAGTCAAGGGTCCATTTAGACCAAAATCCATGCTTTAGAGCTAACAAAACTGTCGAAATTCTATTTCAAGTGCGTTTACCCAGAATGTTGACTGAAATTAATGATATCCTAAGTTAAGGCTCTAAAATAAGGAAATGGCCATAATGACCAAACAAATGGCTAGGGCACAGAACCACCGGTCCCATCAAGTCATACATGACTTGGTGCCACTACAAAAAAGCTCTAACAGTATAAAAAAAGCGTAAATGCGAGAATGGCTAGAAGGGTCAAGGGTTATTACATTAGCCACGCGATCGCGAAGAACAAAGCAGAGATGGCTGAATTGCGATCGCAAAGATGGGTATCACAATCACTTAGAATAAGGGGACAAGGATAACATCACGGTCGTGAAGAGGGATTTCACGATTGTGAAGAACAAAGGTACTAGGTCCACATGACCTTCATCGCAGTCGCGTGAAGGGACCTCGCGATCGCGATTAAGGCCTGAGGCTTGTACCTGCAACAGCTACCAGCAGAAAACACAAGAGAAAAAGTCCCCAGGTGGGCCCATAAGGCTTATCTGAGACCCCCGCCGTCTAACATACTAGAAATAGCATTCTGAACTCAATAGAATTGATGGAAATCCCAACATAGATTGATTTAGCAAAAAGTGGGCCCAGCGCCCAAAAACCAACATAAAGCCAACACGGAACTCAACACCCAAAAATGAGTCTGAAGCCTCGTGACCCAAACTAAAGGTCCCTCTAGCCCAAAGTCGACATTCCAAAACTAATAGCATTGATGGAATTTCTATCCGAGGCTGTCTTCTCTGAATGTTGACCAAAGTCAAACTTTCACATTCAACTGGCTAGAAAACACAAAAACAAACCAAAAGCTCCCAGAACCCGGCCAAGGGCCTATCTAGACCAAAATCTATGCTCTAGATCTAACAAAATTGTCAGAATTCAATTTCGAGTGCGTTTACCTAAAATATTGACCAAAGTCAATGATATCCTAAGTTATGGCTGTAAAACAAGGAAACAACCATAACGACCAAATGAATGTCCAGGGCACCAAACCACCGGTCCCAACAAGCCATAAATGACTTGGGGCTACTACAGGCAAGTTCTAACAGTACAAAAAAAGCATACACGTGGGAATAACCAAAAGGGTCATTACCTCAGCCACGCGATTAGGAAGAACAAAGCAGAGAAGGTTGAATAACAATTGCGAAGATGGGCATCACGATTGCGTAGAACAAAGGGACATGGACAACATCGCAGTCGCGAAGAGGGCCTCTGTGATCGCAAAGAACAAAGGTACCAGGTCCACAGGACATTCATTATGGTCGCGTGAGGGACCTCGCGATCACAATTAAGGACTAAGGCATGTACCTGCAATAGCTACCAGCAGAAAACACAAGAGGAAAAGTCTCTGGGTGGGCTCACAAGGCTCATTTAGGACCCCGCGTGTGTAAATGAACTATGCTAACGTACCAAAAATAGCATTCTAGACTCAACAAAACTGATGAAAAACCCAACGGAGGTAGATTTAGAGAAAAGTAGGGCCAATGCCCAAAAACCAACCTTAAGCTAACACGGAACTCAACATCCAAAAATGAGTCTGAAAGCCTTGGAACCCAAACCAAAGGTCCCTCTAGCCCAAAGTTAGCATTCCGGAACTAACAACACTAATGGAATTTCCATTCGAGGCTGTCTTCTCTGAATGTTGACCAAAGTCAAACTTTTACATTCAACTTGCTAGAAAACACAAAAACCAACACAAAAACAAACCAAAAGCTCCTAGACCCTAGCCAAGGGTCTATTTAGACCAAAATCCATGCTCTGGAGCTAACGACATTGTCAGAATTTTATTTCGAGTGCATTTACCCAGAATGTTGACCAAAGTCAATGATATCCTAAGTTAAGGCTCTAAAATAAGAAAATGGTCATAATGACCAAATGAATGGCTAGGGCACCAAACCACTGGTCCTAGCAAGCCACAAATAACTTGGGGCCACTACAAGCAAGCTCTAATAGTATAAGAAAGCATAAATGCAGGAATGACCAGAAGGGTCGTTACAATTTTGGTTAGGGTGGATTATAATCCCAGCAGTTGGCCAAGATTTATGTTAATGAAATTGTGAGATTGCATAGGGTGCCACTCTTCATCATATTAGACAGAGGTACATAGTTTACTTCTAAGTTCTGGGGTAAGTTGCATGAAGAGTTAGGCACCCAACTCACTTTTAGCATAATTTTTCATCCTCAGACAGATGGTCAATTAGAGAGGATGAGTCAGGTGTTGGAGGACATACTAAGAGCTTATGTAATTGATTTTGGGGGCCATTGGGACTAATTTATACTATTATGTGAGTTCTCATACAACAACAGCTATCACTCCAGTATCGATATGGCACCATTCAAGGCACTATATGGTAGAGAATGTAGATCACCCATAGGGTGGTTTAAGGCAGGAAATGTGAAATCGTTAAGTGTTGACTTAGTTAAGGAAGCCCAAGAAAGGGTGAGGGGTATTCAAACCAAGTTACTAGCAGCCCAAAGCAGGCAGAAGGAGTATGCAGAGTGCAAGTTAAGGGACATGGCATTTTAGGCTGGTGAACAAGTGTTGTTAAAGGTGTCACCAATGAAAGGGGTAATGCAATTTGTAAAGAGGGGAAAGGTTATTCCTCAGTATATCAGCCAATTTGAGGTTCTCGAGATTGTAGGGCCAGTGGCTTAAAGGTTAGCACTGATGCCTAGTTTGTTCGGAGTTTATCTAGTCTTCTATGTATCCATGTTGACGAGATATCATAGGGATGGGAAGTACATTATTAAGTGGGATTCGGTCTTGTTAGAGAAAGACCTTCAGTATGAAGTGGAGCCGGTTGTAATTCTTAATCGGGATATCCAAAAGTTACGGAGAAAGGAAATAAGATAAGTAAAGGTTCAATGGAAGCATCATCCGATAGAGAAAGCCACTTGGGAAATCGAGAAGGACATGCGGGACAAGTACCCTCACTTGTTTGAGGATTCAAGTACTACCCTTTTCTCTCTTTTAGCTCATCTTTTTTGGGAATGATGGGTAAATTGGTATTTGTTGTAATGACCTATTCTATCATTATGGGTAAGATTTTTATGCAAAGAATCGGGTTAGAAAACTTTTGGGTTTGGGAGTTCGAAAATTTGAGCTAGGCTAGTCTCGAATGATTTCTAAGTAAGGTATGATCTAGGACAATTCGAGAAAGGGTTGAGTAAAATGTCTATGGTTGAGATAGTTTTTCCATTAGCTAAGACATTAAGGAGTTCGTAGGACTTTTCAGAAGTGAATTCGTGTAAGTAAAACTTCTGATATCAGAAGTGAAAGGGTTAGTTCAGAACTTCAGGATTTGAAGTGTGTAGTAAAATAGATAATTTTGGGGGACTTTTGAGGTTCTGTTTTGTGTCAACTTCTATAGAAATTGACACAACATCACATTGATGACCACTATGCAGAGAAATTCCTAGTATAGCGAAAGTCAAGGCGGTCAGCACCGCCATAGCGGGTTGGTTCTGCTACGGTGGTGTCGCTATAGCAGAGTGGGGACCACTATAGCGGAGTAAGTTGCTGTAAATGTAGAAACTCCTCCATAAACATTCAGAACTATTCAAGAATGTTTTGGGGAAGGGCAGAGGCAATTTGAGCGACTTCAACTCATTTTTCCACCAAAGTTTGTCGTAAAGGTAAGGATTTTACTCCCCTACTTTAGTACTTCAATTCCCGAACCTTAGAGTTGATATTTACGGGCTTGGGGGAGGGTTTAGATTGACCTAAGAAGGTAGAATCCGGTGTAATGGGGATTCTAGGTTGTAGAGATTCTTGGGTCTTGTTTATAATTGATCATTCATAACTTATTCACCATAATTTGCTTAATGTATCCATAAAAATGATAGTTTTAGGTGAATCAATGGTGGGAAAGCCTTGGGATGGGTGAAATGATCATGTTTTGGCATGGGAATTAGGATTTGGGTGTAATTCAGGGATTATAAGGCCGCATTAATTAATTTTAGATATGTGTAATGGTTATTAGACCAAGGGCAAGCAGAAGCTTCAAGGAACGGGAAGGCTCTGGTCTAGTGAGAGCTTTCAGGCTAATTTGAGGTAGGTGATGGTTGTTGTTTCTCATTTGCAATATGTGTACATTGTAATTGTTGCTTAGTATTACATGTTCATTGTATGGTTTAGGGAATGGGATTATGAATGTCTAAATATCCGGTTATCAAACATGTGAAATGAACTTGTCTTTATTACTTGTTGGGTTACAAGTGTGGTCATGTTCATTATTATTGATTTTTGGATTTTGTGTGACATCCAGTTTGCTCGGGTACCACGCCTGGTATGAGATACATATATCGGTTGGCTCAAGTACCATATATGGTACGGAATACATATATTAGTTGGCTTAGGTACCAGACCTGGTACGGGATATATATATCGGTTGGCTAGGGTACCACACCTAGTACAAGTTCTATAATGGTTCACTCGGGTACCACGCTTGGTATGAGTTTGTTTATACTTGTTTGATTGTATTATATTGACGGTTCCATGAGAGGACCGGGTGTCTTCCTGAAATGGGATTGTTGTATATTGACCCATGAGTGACCGGGTGGTTGTACTTAAATATGGAGTTGGTCCTTGTGTAGACCAAAATTGCATGTTGAACACTGTAGGTGTTGTCCTAGAGATCCTTGGTTGGTCCGGATTACTCGGAAAGGGTTGGTTTGTTTGTATTGGTTGTTCTTTGTGGTGGTTGTTGGGCATATTTCATGTAGTTGGTAAGTTAGGTGGAGGATTGAGAGTCTGGGATATATTGTTGGCTTGTTTATACATGTTTTGTCCAGCTTTACTCAGCTTTAATTTAATGTTCATTTTTATTGGAGCTGGACAATGATCCTACCAGTACACTGTGGTTTTGTGTGCTGATACTGCACTTAATTTCCTTTTGTGAGTACAAGACATATTCCGGCGGTTTCTACGCGACCTCAGTTGTAGTCCCGACATATCCAGAATTCAAGGGTGAGCTGCTTCTTCTAGGCTACCATGGTTTCATCTAGTTTGTTTCTAATCCATTATTTTGGACTTAGACTTTTTATTTTTGGGATTGCATCCCCGCACTCTAAATATTAATAGATATTTTGGTATACGACTTTCAAATTCTAGGGGTGTTTTTCGCAGGATATTTATTATTAGTTATTTTAGCTGTGAATGCTAGTTTTATTTAATGCAACTGATTTTGAGCTGCTAGTTTCGCTAAGTGTTGGTTGATTTATTGGTTTGCTCATTCGGGGGTTTGGGAGGGTACCAATCGCGTCGGTTTAGGTCATGACAATATTAAACCCTATAGGCATGCTATCTAACTGATTAAAGGTTGATTAACATGTTGAGCATAATTTAAAGCCTATAGACATGGTATCTAAATATATGACATGCTGAAAATAATTTAATGTCTTATGATCATGGTATCTAAGTATGACAGATTTAGTTAACATATTGGAGATGAATTAAATTAGCGGGACAGATTCTGACAATCATGCTATGATTATTGAATCATGTAGGCATGATTTCTAAGCATTTGAACTGATTTAACTATGCTAAAATTATTTAATGAACCTATAGGCATGATATCTAAGCGAAAATTATTAACTAAAACATGTTGAAAATTAATTAGGAGTCTATAGGAATGTTGTCTAAACAAAGATTATTAACTAAAATATGCTGGAAATTCGTTAATGAACCTATAGGCATAATATCTAAATAGTGGTAGGCTATACATGCTTCGTACAATTATACCATTTAAAAAGACATATGAGTGGAAATTAGCACGTAGATCCTCGACCCCGTAGCAGCACCCAAATCCTTTATTACTATAACGAAGTTTATATATTATTATTACAAATCCAAATAAATGAATAGAATTAACATAATAAATTACAACTAGTGGCTGAACGAAATGGCCCACATCAAATCCCCATCCCAAGCAACTTTTCACTTTCCTGAATCCGTAATTAAATCATCTTCCGGCAAAAAACCTGTCAAAACGTACAAAAACATAGAATTCGGAGAATCTTAGTGCAACCCATAATATTAACCCTTGACATGTCAAGTTCTTGAGAACCTCAAGGGTCCTAGACAGTGCTTATATCAAGGGATGGCGAGGCATTAGGATCTCTATATTCAACAAAACATTCTACAAGGGTAACACAAGGCAGATTTTATTTACTATATGAATTAACGTCCATGCAAGTCAGATAGTGGTTGAACAGATTACACAAATAATACACCATGCTTAAAGCAACACAAACAAGGCACAAGGGATAACCTTAGACTTTAAGATAACACCATAGAGACTTATGACTAAGGCAGAAATTGAGTGAACAGGAAAAAATCTTTAGATTTAAATCCTATAGACATGCTTTCTATTAGTTCACATATTTAGTCATACATAATTCAAGAAGGTGCTTAAAGCACTCACAGATAAAACGTAGATGAACTAAAGTAGACATTTAAACTACAAAGAATCATGCGCATGAATTAAAATATACTTCGATCGAAAATTAACCGGTGTGCAGCAAATAAACAAAGAAAGAGTCTTGCAAGCCAATACTTACACAACCAAAGCAGAATTAAAGTTTAATTTTTTTTTATTTTTTTAGAGTAGAGAGCAGTGTCAAAAGTGCTTTCAATAATAAGGGAAAATAATTTCTTTTATAGTGAAAATAGAAGATCTTTCATAAAGAAAAAAAATCAATTAAATAATAAAACAGGAAAGTCTTTTTCTTAATTATAGTAGCCGAAAAAAGTCAAAATTATCATATATAAAATAATATTAAGGTTGTCCAAGAAAAGGAATAAAAAAAAGATTTGACAAGGTGATTCACTTAATTAAAACTTAACATAATTAAATAAGTACTAAGGTCTTGATTTAAAGAGGCAAAGAAAGAAAACGAATTGGTAAAAATCTTCCATAATTTTGCAAGTACCAAGTTGTTCAAATTGTTTAAAGAAAGGAAATCAACCACACGTATTAAAAGGTTGTCAAGGGTAAATTAAAGCAAATTACCATAAATGATTGAGTACCAAGATGTCATATGCCCGTAAAGAAAAAAAAACATAATCAAATCAATTTCAGCATGGTTTAGCCCAATTTTTCCAAATCAAATCAAGTAAGAAGCTGTTCAAATTCAAATCAAGAATAAAAGGGAGAGAAATCACAGAGATTGCTAACTACAACAAACAAACTCATAATCGAATTTTTAGAGTTAGGTTAACAGTGTCGGTTTATAAAAATTAGAATTTTCCACATATGATAATCTAAAAACACAGACGAACATCATTCTAGAAGAAACAAACAAGAAATTGTAGTCATACTTCATAAATATTAGATCTGAGAACGTGCTAGAAGAAAAGTCACGAATCAAAATGAAAGATAAACGAGGCAAACCAGAGATGATTTTACAAAAAATCATCACAAATATTTGACAATTTAAGGCTATGTCTTGGTCTCTCATGGTCATCACTTTTCCCAAGCTCCTACGAAGCATAGACATGGATTTTTCTTCAAAGGTGTGGAGTTTTCTATTTTTATATAAAGCTTTTCACCAGTGATGACTTGTCGGAGAGATATAGTGGGGTTAAGGGAGGGGAAAGGGTGGCAGTTAGGGTTTTAATGGAGGAGATAGAGCGAAAGGTGGAGATAAAAGGAGAGAGACAGTGGGGTGACATTCATGGTTGTTCACCGGTGGAGTTCTACCGGAGTGTGGGGCAGTGGCGGTGTGGTAAATAAATAATGTAAAAAAAGAGAGAATTGGAAATCTATCACAATTTAATTCCAAACCAAACAGTAAAGTAAATGCAAGGTGTAAACAAGAGAGATGATGACTAGGGATGTGCTTCCGATGGGACTCGAACACGGGCCAAGGTACTTGCTCAATTGCATAAATTCTCACTAAACAATATAAGTAGTATTGGTTTTAGGCATGAATATTAATCTTTCGATCTCACAATTATTTATCCAATGGTATTTATTCAAGAACCATTGTTTGGGCATAAATCAACCAATATAGGCTTAGGGAGGTCACACTATCTCTAGCTTAGACCATTAAATGGGTGTTTTCAGTGAATTGAACTATTTCTAGCCTCAATCTAAGTGGAATCTTAAGTACCCACTAGCAATTTCACATCTGAAATTATAAACCTCTTTCTCAAGCAAGAACACAATCAAGTAAATTAAATTAATATTTGCAACCACCAATTTTAGAGTTAAAATATGGTGAAATCACTATACCCATGTCAAGTAATTATAAACACAAATAAGCAAGACCCATACCCTTTAATCAAGTACCCATCATCAACACATCCCAAGACAAAAAAACTTAGCCACTCATACTAAAGGAAGAAGAAAGTATATCCATAGGGGAATTTAAATTCCTTTTCATTAATTGTAGGAAGAATCTAATATTCAAGCTCAAATTTACAAGTATGATGAATCTAAGGTTCAAGATGGAGAGATTAGAGTGAAACCGTCTATCTTGCCTTGGCAGAGAAACTTGCTCAAAAACTGAAAACTCTTCAAAACTATGCAAAACTATGCCTAAATTGGGTTTTAGAATATTCCTAATTCATCACACAAGAATGGATAAAATTTCCCCTCGGGAGATGTGCGCCACAACATGCATTTTGCATGTCACGTTATGTGCATCGCACAGCTCTTCACAAGCAAACTAGTTACTTGGATGACCTTTAGTTGTCATGCAAAGCGAGGTGCGGTTCGCACCAGGCCTTGTGCGTGTCGCACGACGACCACACCCCTTAACAGATTCTTCTCATTTCTTCTGAGCTTCATGCGAAGGGAGGTGTGGACTGCATCAGGCATTGTGCGTATCGCTTGGCCACTGCACCTCTCGGCAGATTCTTCATCTCTCTTGATCAACTTTACACTTCAACTCCTTTTGAGCTCTTTTGGGTCCAATTCCTTGTTTCCTACTTTTGACCAAGAGTACCTGCATTCTTAACAATAAAGGCTATAAGAACCTTTAAATCTTATCAAAATATGGCAATAATTCATGATTAAAGGCTCAATAAGTTGGTAGATTACCGACTTATCAAACCCTCAAACTTCAACTATTACTTGTCCTCAAGCAAGATACTCACAAGGTAAGAAATGAATTATGCTCTTAAACTCAATCAAGGCACACAAGGCTAATCAATCCTAAAAACTATGAAAAATAACAAACAAAAAGACTCAAACAACAAACTCAACTACAATGTTTATCTCAATTTGGACCACCATATTCTCATGGCAATTGATCATTTCAAAACCCCTTTCAAAAGGACTACATTTCTCATTCAAAATCAAGGAAATTTGTCATTCAAAATAAGATATTAAACTTCTCCAGTCATTGGCATGGACTATCAAGGATTGCCTCGAGATTCGCCACACAACTTGTCTCATTCATTCCTCTCAATTGAAATAGAGACTTCATGTTTCAATTCGAGTGCGTGATGCTACTCACCATAAGAAAGAATCATACTCACAATCATGCAATTCACAATACCAAGGATTATAAGAGAGCCGAAAAGACTCTCACTCTCTCAAGGAAGTTCAAGTGCACACATGTCGAACCATAGGCTTGCCCTTTATATAGATCGCCACTAATGTAGAGTGACCAAGCTAGGAATCACTAAGGACTTGCGGTTTATGATATTGGCTAGGGCTAAGGTGAGGATTGCATTTGTCTCAAGTTACTAAACCTCCCTAACGCTCTTTTTTATCATTTTGAACACCGCTCATATTTTTGAACTTTGACTTCACTTTATTTCTCCCTCACACAACCCAAGCTTTTCCCGTCAATCTTGAGCATTCAACCTCCTTGTAATACCTTCACTTGGTAGCACCAATTCTTTTCTTTTCATTTTGCTCATTCGATTGAACTTTTGGAGCAATTTTCAATTCAACATAAAGTGCTACCTTGAACTTGAAGTGCATTTTTTTTCTCCTCCATATTAAGCACATACACCCCCAAACTTAGGCTTTTGCCTATGTTGTCATTTTATTTTCCCCCAAACTTAGGCTTTAAGCCTACGTTTTACTTTCAAGCCATTAAGGAGGACGGGCGTCAAGATAAAGGTTCCAAAAAGGTCAAGGTGTCAAACAAGGTGCCAAAGAACGGTCACAAGCTCAAAGGGGTCACTAGGATTGATGTCAAGGGAAGTCATTTGGGTGAAATGACTATTCAAAAAGGGCTTAAGATCATCTTCCAAGCTCGGTCACATCTAGAATTTTGCCTTGAATCACATTCGGGGAAAGTTCTAGACAATACACATGCACAGGAATCAAGGTATAGCCTCACCACACAAGGCATCACATCACAAGAACTCTCCATATTATTCTTAAAAGAAATTGGGACAAATGACTTTTAACAAGCTATTTCGAGTTTATTACACACTCGTTTGTGAATCGATCAAGCCAAACTGATAGTGTGCAAGTCATGACAAGAGAATGCTTTCCTCAAAATTTATTTTCCCTCTTTCCTTTTATTTTCAAAAACATCTTGCCAAGAAATTTTTTTGGTGAGTCCATTTTGAGACAAGCAAAGGTCTGACTCAAATTAAAACTAAAACTTGGCATTTTCCCTTAAGACAGTCATCTCTCAATCCATCATAGGGAAATACCAACCCAGTTCAACACAAAAACAAAAGAGAAAGAAAATAAAGAAAATATTTGTTCCTTGAGAAAGATCCGTGGTATTAAAAAAAAACTTGGAGTTTATTGCTAAACTACAATTAACAAGGGGACTACTAAATTTGCACACTCATGAATTATTTGAAAAATAAGCCTCGGCGTAGGCCCTTAGCGCATTTGCAAGGCACGGGTAGCGAGACTATGGAATCGTGTAAGACTAACCATGTAATACAATCAAAATTAAACATCAAGCCAAGTGAGGATACAATTAAGCATAAGGCAATAACGCTAATCAACAATTAAGACAGGCTTCAAGCTTCACAAATAATTATAGACCCCCCAAACTTAAAGTACGCATAGCCCTCGATGCATAAAAAGTTATACAGATAGGAATGAGTGCAAAAACTCCCTAATTTTACTAATTATGATGACAACACCTCCTCTAGTAAAACTAATGTGGTGGCTTAGGAGGCCGAGGTGCTGGTAGGGCTGGTGGTGCCAGTGGTGGAATGTAAGCATGTGTTGGGCCTATCTGAAATCCTTCCACAGATGGAATTGATGGATCCCATTGCACCTGAAGGAGTACATATGGCTCCACAATCTCCCACTTATCCGATGCAATCATCAATTCATGATATGAAGGAGGAAAAGCAGCCTAGATGGGCCTAAGCTGATGCCTCCACTCCGGTACCTCAGTGTCATTATACTTGATGTGCCGCCACTTTACGGCACTTTCGACTCCTTTAAACTAAGAACAATCATACGTTTTCAAGCAACCGTCGTTGTTTTTGATGTGTTTATGTTGGATTTTCAGGAAATGGAGACAAACATGGAAACGGAAGGAAAAATGAGCAAAAAGACATTCTGGATAAGAGTGACGGCCTGAGTGACGGTCCGTCACACATGTGACGGTCCATCACAGTGACCGTAAAGTTGAGCTGCACCATTGCCTAGTGGTGACGGCCAAGGCGACGGTCCGTCAAGCCAGTGATGGTCCGTCAGCCTGGCCATCAAGTTGAGACAGTCGGCGACGCGGAATCCGAGCGTTTTTGGGATTTGTTTCCTAGACTCCTATAAATACCCTATGTTAGGTTTATTTTATTTTTCAAACTTTTTACAATAGTTCTCCCAATAGTTTTAGGAGAGAATTTGAGAGCAAGAAACATGTTTTCTTTGTCTTGAAATCGTGTTCTTGAATCGTTCTTGGGATCTTAGTTTTCTTGTTCTTGGATCATTGAAGATTTGTTTTCATTATATTGTAAGAATCTCTTCTCCTTATTATGAATACTATTCTCTTCTCTTTTCTTAATAGCATGAGGAACTAAACCTCCCACACTTAGGGTTGTGGGAGCCATGGCAAAAGTAGCAAGATAAATTCCGGGTAGCAACGGGTTCAATATATATGTTGTCACGTTGTTAATCATTCATTATGTAACATTTTCTAGTGGTTGCAAACATTAGAACATGCCTAGGTTTAATTTGCTTGAGTAAAGAGATTAAAACCGGGAAACTTGATTAACGACGAGGATTCGAGACTACCAACTCTCGTCTTATGATTAATGCTGTAACTAGATTAATCTACTTGATGTTTAGGATTGAAATCTAAAAGCACACCTTTTCAAGTTCGAGAGAATTGAAAAGTAAATTCGTCTATTTGGTTGAGAAACGTTTAGATGATACCATTAATTCAATCACATCGTGACATACATAAAGAAAGAACCCGGTTAAGCTTAGAATCGACATTGTTACAACGCCATGGTGAACACTTCCCTAGTTAGCTCTCATATTGATTATCACTCCTACATTATTGTTCGTTTTGTATACACTTTGTTCACACAAAACCCCCCCTTTATCTACCGGAAAATATCAACCATTAGTCATCTAATTCACTAAAGACTTAACTTTCACCATATTCTCTGTGGGATCGACCCCAACCTTGGTTGGGTTCTATATTTGACAACGATCGCTTACGCTTTTTAATTGGAGTGGTACTTTGAGCGTTATCAAATTTTGGCGCCGTTGCTGGGGATTACGGTTGATTATTAAGTTCGATGTGTTTATTTGACTCTTAGTCATACTTTCCTGCTTTTACGTTTATTTGTTGTTTTTGTTTTTGACAGGGCACAGAGTTGTGCATGCCAGGTACCCAGCGCTCGGGTGAATCAACATTACCCTACGACCCCGAGCTTGCTAGAACGTTAAGGCAGAATATGGCCGCATAACAAGAGGCAGCAAGGCTCGCTGCAGAACTGCAGGCCCAACACAATCTGAATGCTGGTGGTCTGCAGGACGATGTTATGCTGAATGATGAGGATATCGACTTGGATGGAGTGGCGCTACGGGCGCCATTGCTCTTCCACCGCTAGCGCCCGGAGCCAAGTTCAACATCACTAGCACGATGATCCAGCTGTTGAACTTGAGAGGAGGGTTCCGTGGTGCCGCTGGTGATGATCCAAACCAGCACCTGATGAATTTCGTGGGCATCTGCAAGTAATTCGAGTTGCCTGGAGTGAGTCAGACAGCAATCAGGCTCAGGTTGTTTCCGTTGTCTCTGTCTGATGAGGCAGCATTGTGGTTGACAGAGCTGACCCCCGACTCTATCACAACTTGGGGAGAGTTGAAAGGAGCTTTCCTAGAAAGGTTCTTTCCTCCCTCTAGGATGATACAGTTGAGGGATGAAATCAGTAATTTCAGACAACAACCCCACGAAGCCTTACATGAGACTTGGTTGCGGTTCAAGAAGAAGCTGACACAATGCCCGAACCATCAATTGACCGACAATTTCTTGATGCAGACGTTCTACAGGGCAGTGAATTCGGCTACTAAGCCAACGTTAGACAACGCAGCAGGTGGTGCATTCATGGGTCTCACTTTTGTTGAGGCCACAACTACTTTGGACAGGCTCACCAAAACCAACAGAGCCTGGCATACACGGGATACAGAGGTAGCAGCTAGCACTTATGCAGTTGGTATGTCAGCTGAGCAGCGCAGAAAAGAGGAGGAGCGCGACCAAGACATGGCGCATCTGAAAACACAGTTGGACCTACTGACAAAGCACTTGTTTTTAGGAGGTATCGAGAAGGTAAAAGCTGTGGGTTCCCAAGGTAGAGCAACAGAGTTGGAAACTGATGAGAAGGCGAATTACTTGGGGGGTTTCCAGGCCAATGGCCAAGGAAACCAAGGTCGGACCTATCAGAAAGACAACTACTACAAAAAAGCTGGCTACAGAGATTGCGAGCAGGGAAATTGGAGGAATAACACCGATAGAGGTGGCTTGTATGTACCACCTAGTAATCGGGATAAAGCTAACAACGAGGCAGGGACTTCCAAGCTAGAGAACATGATGGCGAAGATGTTGCTGAAGGTAGAATCGACTGACTCTGGGGTGAAGGAGATAAGGACTGAGTTATCGGCCATGAGACAAATAGTAGAGGCGCATTCCACCTCGATTAAGCAATTAGAGCAGCAAGTGGGGCAAATCTCGGCATCTCTGAACCAAAGGAAGACAGGTACCTTGCCGAGCGACACTACTCATCTGAGGAATGACGCGAGCTGTATGGCGATCACCACAAGAAGCGGAAAAATATTATCAAAATCACATCCGGTAATTCAGACTCAAGTTGAGGGTGATAGCGCCAACGACATGGAGGTTGAGGAGACTACTGAAAAGCCCGCAGATAAAAGCAAGGAAGCTGAAAAGCTTCCAACTATAATGCCTCGACCACCGCCTCCATTCCCACAACGCCTGAAGAAGAAAGCGGAAGATGGTAAGTTCCTAAATTTCCTGACCATGCTCAAGCAGATATCAATAAATATCCCATTGGTGGAAGCACTTGAACAAATGCCCGGATATGCCAAGTTCATGAAGGACTTGATTACAAAGAAGAGGTCGGTAAGTTTTGAACCAGAAGATAACCTCCACCACTGCGGTGCTATTTCCTCAAGGTCGTTAGTCAAAAAGAAGGAGGTGCTATTTCCTCAAGGTTGTTAGTCAAAAAGAAGGAAGACCCAGGCGCGTTTACTGTTCCCTGCACCATTGGGAAGCTCAACTTTGGGAAAGCCTTATGTGATCTTGGTGTTAGCATCAACTTGATGCCGCTAGCAGTCTACAAGCAATTGGGCTTGGGAGCACCTAAACCAACGTCCATGAGAGTGTTGATGGCTGACCATTCGGTAAAGCGACCGGTGGGAATATTGTCCGATGTGCTAGTCAAGGTTGGTAAGCTTATATTCCCTGCTGACTTTGTGATCTTGGATTGCGAAGTGGATTTTGAAGTTCCCATAATCTTGGGACGACCATTGCTAGCCACGGCAAGAGTATTGGTTGACATGGAAAGAAATGAACTGACCTTCAGGCTAAACAATAAAGTTGTCAAGTTCGATGTGTCTAAATTGATGAAGCAACCAAGTGACATGAGGGTGGTCGCGGTCATCAATGTTATTGAGGAAGCTCCTGCGGATGTGTATCTTGAGGAGAAGGGTTTGGTCGAGACTCTAGCTGTTGTGAGAAGGATGCTGCGAGAAGGGAAATATGTAGAGGAAGGCGGTGAAAATAGATCAAGTAAACGAAAACACCGCAAGAGAATCTGCAAGGAAAGAGCGAAGAAGTTGTCGCGATTAGCTATGGAGCCAATAAAAGAGGAAGCTGGAACGCAACATGAGGTTGTCGCGTGCACACACTCCATCAAGTTCTCCTGCTTTGGAGACCCTGGAGGTCTCCAACATCATGTCAGAATCTGAGTCCTATGGACTTCACAGGTATTCCTTATTCTCACAGTTTTAGTTTTCACATGTATGCATTGGGGACAATGCATGAGTCTAAGTTGAGGGTGTTGGGAAACCTGTGAGTCACCACCGAGGGTTTTTGTTGCCGAGTTCTTTTCCCTCTGGTGTGCTATCTAGTAGAACCGGCATGTTTAGGTTATCGTTTAAATTTTTAGTTGTTTTCTAGTGTCTATAGCAAGCATGTGGCATTTTTCTTTGACTAAAAGGAGCCCCCTTTAAAAATTTTCTGGTTTTGTACTTATGTTGAAATGATTGACGGTCTGGATCCCTGAATGTCATTGTGTGGTTATGATTGGAATAAGCATGTTAAGTCGAGGGGTTGTTTTGATAGTTGGTAGTGATATAGTTTCTTGGTGCCAAGAGTGTGTGAGATTATTGATATAAATTCTTACTCTGTGCATGCATCTAGAACTTGCCCGGTCTATTTTGTTAAAGTTTGAAGTTGGTTGCTTAGGAAAGGATCACAGGCCCTTTTTGTGTGCAGTCCACTTAACCTACAAGACCGTCCAAATATAAATAAGTCCCTTTGAACCCTGTTTGAGCCATAATTGACCTTGTTCTTTCAATAACCTGTCACCATTCCTGTTTAACCTTGAATCCCTGTTTTGGCCCTGGTCCTTCCTTGGACATCGTGCACCTCAACTCAGGCAATCAGCCTAAGTTGAGGGTGGCTACTATAGAGGTAAACCCTGTTTTGGCCTTGGTCCTTCCGTGGACATTGTGCACCTCAACTCAGGGAATCAGCCTAAGTTGAGGGTGGCTACTATAGAGGTGAATGATAAGAAAAAGAGGATGGAGAAGATTGGTTATGAATAGAATGAAAATTCGGGTGTGTGCCTAAGAAAAAAAAAGAGATGAAAAAGATCAAAAAAGTAATAAAAAGAATTGTCAAAATAAAGAGGCCGCACCTGTAGCTAGAGAGAAGGAAATAAAAAGGTGAATAAAGATGGACAAAGTAAAGTATGTGGTAATAAGACGTCGGTGGTTCCAAGGAAGGCTTAGTCACTAACCCCTAAATGTATCCTACCTGCACCTAAAGCCTCATTACAAGCCAAAACAAGTCCTGTAGTGATCCTGAGCGGCTTTTCTGAAGAACTGAAATAGAATAGTAAGGGCAAGCCTATGGTATCGCATGTGCATTGTTTGAAATCGTTTGTGAGTGTGAGCGTCTTACCTAGTCCTAAATGTTGTGTGTGGGACTTCTTTGTGGTGAGGACACCAAGATTTCTACATTGTCTATTGACTGTTAGGATAGCTGCGCGTGTGTATGTAAAGTGTTCTATCATATCGGAATGACATGTTTGGATCCTTGCAAGTTAGTGTTTCATACATTTGTGTGCTACAAGGGAGCTTGATTTATTGAACTAATGAATGACCATGAGTTGCTAGAGACACGAGTTTGTTTTCTTAGTTGAGTCGTCGTATTATTGTTTTTATGTTATGTTGCTTGAGGACAAGCGAACGTCTAAGTTGAGGGTGTTGATGTGCCGCCACTTTACGGCACTTTCGACTCCTTTTAACTAAGAACAATCGTACGTTTTCAAGCAACCGTCGTCGTTTTTGATGTGTTTATGTTGGATTTTCAGGAAATGGAGACAAATATGAAAACGGAAGGAAAAACGAGCAAAAAGACATTCTGGATAAGAGTGACGGCCTGAGTGACGGTCCGTCACACATGTGACAGTCCGTCACAGTGACCGTCAAGTTGAGCTGCACCACTGCCTAGTGGTGACGGCCAAGGCAACGGTCCATCAAGCCAGTGACGGTCCGTCAGCCTGGCCGTCAAGTTGAGACAGTCGGCGACGTGGAATCCGAGCATTTTTGGGATTTATTTCCTAGACTCCTATAAATACCCTATGTTAGGTTTATTTCATTTGTCAAGCTTTTTACAATAGTTCTCCCAATAGTTTTAGGAGAGAATTTGAGAGCAAGAAACACATTTTCTTTGTCTTGAAATCGTGTTCTTGAATCGTTCTTGGGATCTTAGTTTTCTTGTTCTTGGATCATTGAAGATTTGTTTTCATTATATTGTAAGAATCTCTTCTCCTTATTATGAATACTATTCTCTTCTCTTTTCTTAATAGCATGAGGAACTAAACCTCCCACAACTAGGGTTGTGGGAGCCATGGCAAACGTAGCAAGATAGATTCCGGGTAGCGACGGGTTCAATATATATGTTGTCACGTTGTTAATCATTCATTATGTAACGTTTTCTAGTGGTTGCAAACATTAGAACATGCCTAGGTTTAATTTGCTTGAGTAAAGAGATTAAAACCGGGAAATTTGGTTAATACGAGGATTCGAGACTACCAACTCTCGTCTTATGATTAATGCTGTAACTAGATTAATCTACTTGATGTTTAGGATTGAAATATAAAAAGCACACCTTTTCAAGTTCGAGAGAATTGAAAAGTAAATTCGTCTATTTGGTTGAGAAACGTTTAGATGATACCATTAATTCAATCACATCGTGACATACATAAAGAAAGAACCCGGTTAAGCTTAGAATCGACATTGTTACAACGCCATGGTGAACACTTCCCTAGTTCGCTCTCATATTGATTATCACTCCTACATTATTGTTCGTTTTGTATACACTTTGTTCACACAAAACCCCCCCTTTATTTACCGGAAAATATCAACCATTAGACATCTAATTCACTAAAGACTTAACTTTCACCATATTCTCTGTGGGATCGACCCCAACCTTGGTTGGGTTCTATATTTGACAACGATCGCTTACGCTTTTTAATTGGAGTGGTACTTTGAGCGTTATCAAATTTTGGCGCCGTTGCCGGGGATTACGGTTGATTATTAAGTTCGATGTGTTTATTTGACTCTTAGTCATACTTTCCTGCTTTTACGTTTATTTGTTGTTTTTGTTTTTGACAGGGTACAGAGTTGTGCATGCCAGGTACCCAGCGCTCGGGTGAATCAACATTACCCTACGACCCCGAGCTTGCTAGAATGTTAAGGCAGAATATGGCCGCATAACAAGAGGCAGCAAGGCTCGCTGCAGAACTGCAGGCCCAACACAATCTGAATGCTGGTGGTCTGCAGGACGATGTTATGCTGAATGATGAGGATATCGACTTGGATGGAGTTGGCGCTACGGGTGCCATTGCTCTTCCACCGCTAGCGCCCGGAGCCAAGTTCAACATCACTAGCACGATGATCCAGCTGTTGAACTTGAGAGGAGGGTTCCGTGGTGCCGCTGGTGATGATCCAAACCAGCACCTGATGAATTTCGTGGGCATCTGCAAGTCGTTCGAGTTGCCTGGAGTAAGTCAGACGGCAATCAGGCTCAGGTTGTTTCCGTTGTCTCTGTATGATGAGGCAGCATTGTGGTTGACAGAGCTGACCCCCAACTCTATCACAACTTGGGGAGAGTTGAAAGGAGCTTTCCTAGAAAGGTTCTTTCCTCCCTCTAGGATGATACAGTTGAGGGATGAAATCAGTAATTTCAGACAACAACCCCACGAAGCCTTACATGAGACTTGGTTGCGGTTCAAGAAGAAGCTGACACAATGCCCGAACTATCAATTGACCGACAATTTCTTGATGCAGACGTTCTACAGGGCAGTGAATTCGGCTACCAAGCCAACGTTAGACAACGCAGCAGGTGGTGCATTCATGGGTCTCACTTTTGTTGAGGCCACAACTACTTTGGACAGGCTCACCAAAACCAACAGAGCCTGGCATACACGGGATACAGAGGTAGCAGCTAGCACTTATGCAGTTGGTATGTCAGCTGAGCAGCGCAGAAAAGAGGAGGAGCGCGACCAAGACATGGCGCATCTGAAAACGCAGTTGGACCTACTGACAAAGCACTTGTTTTCAGGAGGTATCGAGAAGGTAAAAGTTGTGGGTTCCCAAGGTAGAGCAACAGAGTTGGAAACTGATGAGAAGGCGAATTACTTGGGGGGTTTCCAGGCCAATGGCCAAGGAAACCAAGGTCGGACCTATCAGAAAGACAACTACTACGAAAAAGCTGGCTACAGAGATTGCGAGCAGGGAAATTGGAGGAATAACACCGATAGAGGTGGCTTGTATGTACCACCTAGTAATCGGGATAAAGCTAACAACGAGGCAGGGACTTCCAAGCTAGAGAACATGATGGAGAAGATGTTGCTGAAGGTAGAATCGACTGACTCTGGGGTGAAGGAGATAAGGACTGAGTTATCGGCCATAAGACAAATAGTAGAGGCGCATTCCACCTCGATTAAGCAATTAGAGCAGCAAGTGGGGCAAATCTCGGCATCTCTGAACCAAAGGAAGACAGGTACCTTGCCGAGCGACACTACTCATCTGAGGAATGACGCGAGCTGTATGGCGATCACCACAAGAAGCGGAAAAATATTATCGAAATCACATCCGGTATTTCAGACTCAAGTTGAGGGTGATAGCGCCAACGACATGGAGGTTGAGGAGACTACTGAAAAGCCCGCAGATAAAAGCAAGGAAGCTGAAAAGCTTCCAACTATGATGCCTCGACCACCGCCTCCATTCCCACAACGCCTGAAGAAGAAAGCGGAAGATGGTAAGTTCCTAAATTTCCTGACCATGCTCAAGCAGATATCAATAAACATCCCATTGGTGGAAGCACTTGAACAAATGCCCGGATATGCCAAGTTCATGAAGGACTTGATTACAAAGAAGAGGTCGGTAAGTTTTGAACCAGAAGATAACCTCCACCACTGCGGTGCTATTTCCTCAAGGTCGTTAGTCAAAAAGAAGGAGGTGCTATTTCCTCAAGGTTGTTAGTCAAAAAGAAGGAAGACCCAGGCGCGTTTACTGTTCCCTGCACCATTGGGAAGCTCAACTTTGGGAAAGCCTTATGTGATCTTGGTGTTAGCATCAACTTGATGCCGCTAGCAGTCTACAAGCAATTGGGCTTGGGAGCACCTAAACCAACGTCCATGAGAGTGTTGATGGCTGACCATTCGGTAAAGCGACCGGTGGGAATATTGTCCGATGTGCTAGTCAAGGTTGGTAAGCTTATATTCCCTGCTGACTTTGTGATCTTGGATTGCGAAGTGGATTTTGAAGTTCCCATAATCTTGGGACGACCATTGCTAGCCACGGCAAGAGTATTGGTTGACATGGAAAGAAATGAACTGACCTTCAGGCTAAACAATAAAGTTGTCAAGTTCGATGTGTCTAAATTGATGAAGCAACCAAGTGACATGAGGGTGGTCGCGGTCATCAATGTTATTGAGGAAGCTCCTGCGGATGTGTATCTTGAGGAGAAGGGTTTGGTCGAGACTCTAGCTGTTGTGAGAAGGATGCTGCGAGAAGGGAAATATGTAGAGGAAGGCGGTGAAAATAGATCAAGTAAACGAAAACACCGCAAGAGAATCTGCAAGGAAAGAGCGAAGAAGTTGTCGCGATTAGCTATGGAGCCAATAAAAGAGGAAGCTGGAACGCAACATGAGGTTGTCGCGTGCACACACTCCATCAAGTTCTCCTGCTTTGGAGACCCTGGAGGTCTCCAACATCATGTCAGAATCTGAGTCCTATGGACTTCACAGGTATTCCTTATTCTCACAGTTTTAGTTTTCACATGTATGCATTGGGGACAATGCATGAGTCTAAGTTGAGGGTGTTGGGAAACCTGTGAGTCACCACCGAGGGTTTTTGTTGCCGAGTTCTTTTCCCTCTGGTGTGCTATCTAGTAGAACCGGCATGTTTAGGTTATCGTTTAAATTTTTAGTTGTTTTCTAGTGTCTATAGCAAGCATGTGGCATTTTTCTTTGACTAAAAGGAGCCCCCTTTAAAAATTTTCTGGTTTTGTACTTATGTTGAAATGATTGACGGTCTGGATCCCTGAATGTCATTGTGTGGTTATGATTGGAATAAGCATGTTAAGTCGAGGGGTTGTTTTGATAGTTGGTAGTGATATAGTTTCTTGGTGCCAAGAGTGTGTGAGATTATTGATATAAATTCTTACTCTGTGCATGCATCTAGAACTTGCCCGGTCTATTTTGTTAAAGTTTGAAGTTGGTTGCTTAGGAAAGGATCACAGGCCCTTTTTGTGTGCAGTCCACTTAACCTACAAGACCGTCCAAATATAAATAAGTCCCTTTGAACCCTGTTTGAGCCATAATTGACCTTGTTCTTTCAATAACCTGTCACCATTCCTGTTTAACCTTGAATCCCTGTTTTGGCCCTGGTCCTTCCTTGGACATCGTGCACCTCAACTCAGGCAATCAGCCTAAGTTGAGGGTGGCTACTATAGAGGTAAACCCTGTTTTAGCCCTGGTCCTTCCGTGGACATTGTGCACCTCAACTCAGGCAATCAGCCTAAAGTGAGGGTGGCTACTATAGAGGTGAATGATAAGAAAAAGAGGATGGAGAAGATTGGTTGTGAATAGAATGAAAATTCGGGTGTGTGCCTAAGAAAAAAAAAAGAGATGAAAAAGATCAAAAAAGTAATAAAAAGAATTGTCAAAATAAAGAGGCCGCACCTGTAGCTAGAGAGAAGGAAATAAAAAGGTGAATAAAGATGGACAAAGTAAAGTATGTGGTAATAAGACGTCGGTGGTTCCAAGGAAGGCTTAGTCACTAACCCCTAAATGTATCCTACCTGCACCTAAAGCCTCATTACAAGCCAAAACAAGTCCTGTAGTGATCCTGAGCGGCTTTTCTGAAGAACTGAAATAGAATAGTAAGGGCAAGCCTATGGTATCGCATGTGCATTGTTTGAAATCGTTTGTGAGTGTGAGCATCTTACCTAGTCCTAAATGTTATGTGTGGGACTTCTTTGTGGTGAGGACACCAATATTTCTGCATTGTCTATTGACTGTTAGGATAGCTGCGCGTGTGTATGTAAAGTGTTCTATCATATCGGAATGACATGTTTGGATCCTTGCAAGTTAGTGTTTCATACATTTGTGTGCTACAAGGGAGCTTGATTTATTGAACTAATGAATGGCCATGAGTTGCTAGAGACACGAGTTTGTTTTCTTAGTTGAGTCGTCGTATTATTGTTTTTATGTTATGTTGCTTGAGGACAAGCGAACGTCTAAGTTGAGGGTGTTGATGTGCCGCCACTTTACGGCACTTTCGACTCCTTTTAACTAAGAACAATCGTACGTTTTCAAGCAACCGTCGTCGTTTTTGATGTGTTTATGTTGGATTTTCAGGAAATGGAGACAAACATGGAAACGGAAGGAAAAACGAGCAAAAAGACATTCTGGATAAGAGTGACGGCCTGAGTGATGGTCCGTCACACATGTGACAGTCCATCACAGTGACCGTCAAGTTGAGCTGCACCACTGCCTAGTGGTGATGGCCAAGGCGACGGTCCGTCAAGCCAGTGACGGTCCGTCAGCCTGGCCGTCAAGTTGAGACAGTCGGCGACGTGGAATCCGAGCATTTTTGGGATTTGTTTCCTAGACTCCTATAAATACCCTATGTTAGGTTTATCTTATTTGTCAAGCTTTTTACAATAGTTCTCCCAATAGTTTTAGGAGAGAATTTGAGAGCAAGAAACACATTTTCTTTGTCTTGAAATCGTGTTCTTGAATCGTTCTTGGGATCTTAGTTTTCTTGTTCTTGGATCATTGAAGATTTGTTTTCATTATATTGTAAGAATCTCTTCTCCTTATTATGAATACTATTCTCTTCTCTTTTCTTAATAGCATGAGGAACTAAACCTCCCACGACTAGGGTTGTGGGAGCCATGGCAAACGTAGCAAGATAGATTCCGGGTAGCGACGGGCTCACTATATATGTTGTCACGTTGTTAATCATACATTATTTGATGTTTTCTAGTGGTTGAAAACATTAGAACATGCCTAGGTTTAATTTGCTTGAGTAAAGAGATTAAAACCGGGAAACTTGATTAGCGACGAGGATTCGAGACTACTAACTCTCGTCTTATGATTAATGCTGTAACTAGATTAATCTACTTGATGTTTAGGATTGAAATCTAAAAGCACACCTTTTCAAGTTCGAGAGAATTGAAAAGTAAATTCATCTATTTGGTTGAGAAACGTTTAGATGATACCATTAATTCAATCACATCGTGACATATATAAAGAAAGAACCCGGTTAAGCTTAGAATCGACATTGTTACAACGCCATGGTGAACACTTCCCTAGTTCGCTCTCATATTGATTATCACTCCTACAATACACTTTGTTCACACAAAACCCCCCTTTATTTACCGGAAAATATCGACCATTAGTCATCTAATTCACTAAAGACTTAACTTTCACCATATTCTCTGTGGGATCGACCCCAACCTTGGTTGGGTTCTATATTTGACAATGATCGCTTACGCTTCTTAATTGGAGTGGTACTTTGAGCGTTATCAATACTCCGGGAGGATCTGGGTAGGTGGTACTATGGTGTCAGGAGCCGCCAAGGTTTACTCTGTTATCTATTGGATCTCAGATGTTCCCTTTTCTTTATTCAGATCCCAGTCTGCACACCAATCATCAAGCGGACTATCAGTTCTTGGAAGAGAATCTGAATTTGGGGCCGGTAGATTAAGATTCCAATTAGAACTCTTTGGCTCAACATGCAGTATTACTTGCCTAAGCTCATCAACCTCCACTTCCATGGTATCCATTCTAGCACAAAGCTTTCTCACACTTGACACTACCAGCTCTAAAGCCAATTTAATGGCGGATTTAATCATACTTGGAATGTCTTTAGCCATCCTTTGTAAGCTCTCCTCATTTATGTGAGTAAGTTGACTAAGTTTGAGCAAATTACCTGAAGATGAGGTGGCTTGGGAAGTCACATGGAAGGTGTTTGATTCTCTTTGAGAATGGGAGGAAGTGTCAAAATAATCATAAGTAACATTCTCAGCAGGAGCATTGACTGACATGGCACTATGAGCAAGGTGCTTTTTCTTAACATGCGGAGCATCTGTGTTACTTTATGTCTAAGAAAACCATGCCAGTAGCTTTGCTAATCTTGTCTACTGAATGAATCATAGGGCAGTGTGCCTAAAAATAGAGAACTGATATGAGTACAGGGAAGGCCATGGAGGTGGACTTGTGTCTAGCTCTCCGCTTGAGTTGTTCAGCAATGATTTCCCCTTCATGCAGTCGGAAGCTAGACATGATGTATGAAATGAGAATGGCCACCTCTATAGTTACTTTGGTGGTGTGACTAGTTGGGATAAGTCGTGCGCATACAAAGTCCAACCATATCCGAGCTTCAAACTTAAGATTTGATCGATAGATGGGTCCTTTTGAGATGGCCAAAAAAGGAGTTCCTTCTGCAATGACACTAGTAACCCACCCGTATTGGTATTCCTTTGCAGCTACACGCTTCATATATCTTGACTCCAGAATTGGTTCATCATCCCATATAGCAAAATGGATGGTTATTAGGGTGATATCTACCTCCTTGCCTCTCAGTACCACTGAATCAAGGCATGGTATCTTATTTGCTGGGCCCTTATGTTTCAGAATGTCTTGCCTAGCCTGATATGATGCATAAAACTACTCCCATACCAACTCAGGGAAATATGGGCCTGGAGTTTTGGCGAAGTGTTCTCAGACCCTTATACATAATTTTCTGGGTATGTTTGGGAGCTCAGCTGCGAATGCTTCCACCTCAAACCCCTTTTCTTCAAAAAATGGTCGCTTTTCCTGAAATTTCAGATAGTATGCCTCTATCTCCTCAAGGCCAAATCAGATTTCAGACTCAGTAGGACCCTCATCTTGCACAAGCAAGCCCACATTTGTGGATGTTGAAGTGTGATTTGTAGCTCGCCTCTTTTAGTGATGCCTATTGGAAGACATATTCCTGCAAATGGAGGTTTGCAGCAGGAACCAGATATCTATACACAATCTAAAAGAATGTAATAACTAAAAAGATGGAATGCAAGGAAGGAGAAAAACAAAATAGGTTCCTACAGGCTTGTGCGAACCTCGTGCGGTCCACACCAGTAGAAGTGTGCATCACACGAAGCTTCACATAAGCCAACAGAAGCCTGTAGTGGTTTTTGCACTGGGGAGCAAAGTCTGGTGCGATTCGCACCAGTATAAGTGCACGTCGCACCATGCTTCGCCCCTCAAATCAGTCAACTGGCAGCTCATTTCATAAGTGTGTGATGCCTTGTGCATTTCGCACGTAGAGGTCTGCATTCCATATGCGAAACACATAGAGAAACAAAGGGGCTTTTTCAATCCCTTGTTTTCTTGTGTGTTAAGCATGTGATTCGCAGAACAATACGAGTGAAATACACTTGGCAATCAAGCACCACACCAATAATTCAACAATTTAAACAATAGGGCCAAACATTATATGACCCAACCAAATCATCTGGGTACTCAGACTTCCCCGAAATCCATCAACACAATTCAAAACCAAAAGAAGAACTTAACGACTTCCCTTATGAAGGATGTTACCCCGTCTATAATCGAGAACATCAAGCCTTCAATTATTCACAATTAGGCACCTTCATTCATTCAACAATTTCTACCTCCCAACCAAAATCATACACCCAATAAGCATATTCAACAAAGAACATGGGCACAATAGTAGTAATAAATTCAGCCCCAAACCTCAATTTCTAACCAAAACCTCATGAAGATGACAATTTACCCTTAAGAATGGCGTTATCCAATCTATCATAGGGCCAAATCATGCATCAATCACAAGTGGGTTACTCAGACTTCACCCCAAACACAGATATTTAAGGTTAAAAATTACTACAATCAACATGCATTATCACAACTTTAAGTTTTACCAAGTTAATTCTAAGCAAATCAACAATACAACCCAAAATTGGGGACCCAAAATTTTTGGATCTCACTCAAAATTAACATGGCAATCCTAACGAGCATGCTTCACAATATGAGTTCCCAATCAACATAAAAACACGTATTTAACATTGGAGAACATACCATAAATGAAGATTATGAGAATGGAAGCAAAAATTAGAGCTTTTCAAGGTGCAATAATGGTGACCCAACACTTCGACCAGAGATGACGGCAGCGGTGACAGGTGTTGCAATGGCAGAGGGAGATGGGTGAGAAAGAAGGAGAAGATTTTAGGAAATTTGAGAGATCTGTGGGAGGTTTTGGGAGAGATATTGTGGAAGTTTGGAAGAATATGGGAGAAAAGAGGTGAAGGTGGCAGTTTTAAAAGAGAAAAAGAAGAAGAAAAGTCACCGAGTTGGTCTCCGAGTCTGGTCGGTCAAGGGTAGGTCAATCAAAAAATTTAAAACTTACCTTGGTGTACCGCGATATACGATTCGCACGAGCCCTTGTGCAGACCGTATGTCACTTTGCACCTCACCATTTTCATGCTCAAACTCAGCCCAGCTTTCTGTTAGGTGTGTGAAGGTGGTGCGATGAGCACAAGGGCTCATGCGAAATGCACAGCCCAGTGCACTTTACCTCTAACTTTAGATTTTTTCCTTCAATTCACTGATTTGGGGGTGCGGTGGCCTGTGTGATATGCACAATAGCTCGTGCAAACCGCACGGCCATCTGCATGTCCCTTTTTTGTCTCATTTTTCCACTTTGCCATTTTTCCTCTCCATGCATTCCTAAAACAAATCAAAAATAACAAAAGGTAACCAAAAACAAAGTAAAAATACTTGGGTTACTTCCCAAGAAGCGCTTGATTTTACATCGCGGCTCGATGATAGTACCTCAAACCTTAGTCGTTGTCGGATAGCATACCAATCCAGTTGGCGTGGCCCCATCCCAAGAAGGGGAATTACTCTGTCAATGTCCTCAACACATCATCTTGTTACCACCTTGTCAACCCCTCAAACTTGGGTGTCTTGCCCTAAACATCAATCACCTAGATTACCCACAATTCATTTGGAGGTTTGGTGGGTTGGCATGTGTTGAATGTCACTACCTCGCTTCCTACTCAGAATTTGAGTTCTCCGAGTTCAACATCTACTAAGGCTCTCCCCGTAGCCAACAATGGTCGCTCCAATATGATGGGCACCTCTGCATCCACTTCACAATCCAAAATCATGAAGTCAGCCGGGAGGATAAGCTTATCAACCTTGACCAAAATATCAAATAAAATCCCTACCGGGTGCTTGATGGACCGATCAGCCATGAATAGTCGGATAAGTGTAGGTTTGGGAGTACCCAATCCTAACTTCTTAAAGATCACTAGGGGCATCAAGTTAATGCTTTCCCCTAAATCGCACAAGGATTTTTGGAACACAAACAACCCAATAGTGCAAGGGATAGTGAATGCACCCCGGTCTTCTCATTTTATAGTAATACTACTTGTCATCACAGTGCTACAACTGTGTGAGATCTCAACGGTGCCAACATTGACAACCTTCTTTTTCTTGAGCAACTCCTTCATGAATTTGGCATACCCTGGCATTTGCATTAAGGCTTCAACAAAAGGAATATTTATCAAAAGTTTGCTGAACATGTCAACAAACTTATTAAATTTGTGCTCTTCCTTCTTCTTATTTAACCTTTGAGGGTACGGAGGAGGCCCCTTGGGTAGTGTGGTTGGCACACTTTGCATAATAGGAGTGTCCTCCTCAATATCTATGGCCACTTGAGAAAGAGACTCAACCTTCTCCTTCTCATCATCAATATCAACATTCCCCGGGATATTGGGTGCACTAAGTTTTACCCCAACTTCCGGTTCTATAACATCTTTGTCACGCGCAACCTCTTTTTCTTTTCACACGGCTTCAATACTAGGCTTTTTCACTACAACAACTTGCTTTTCAACCACATCAACAATGGGCTCTTTCACTATACCACATGTTCTTCCACTTCCAGTAACAATAGACATAACATGAGCGTCATTTTTAGGATTGGTTGTGGTGTCACTAGGCCCTTCAACCTTGGGTTCATTTGAGTGGATAGATGGTTCATTTGAGCCTCAAGATGCTTGATTGAGGCCAAATGAGAACTCACGATTTGATGAAGTGTTGAAACTTTACTTTTAAGCTCACTAACCCCAGTATTTGTTATCTTTACCCTCTTCAACACTAAAGACAATATGTCATCTATCTTTGAGTTACCGGGATTGCTTGTGGTGGGTTGATAAAAGGTGTCTGACTTATTTGGAGGTACGTATGGATTAGAACTTCGGTGATTGTATCTATCACCATCTTTGTCACGGTCCCTCCAATTTCCATCTCTTTCCTTGTCCTTTATCCAACCTTGATTCTCATCCCTCGGGCGATAATAGCCGGAATTAGAACCTGCTGACAAGTAACAAATTTTACCATCCATGATGGTCATTAGATCATCATCACTAGCCTTGATCTCCTATGTACTCACAATATTCACAGTCTTAGCACTTCCGGCCCCTATCACATGCTTGGCCAATAAGTCAATCTTCATCATCATCTTGGCCATGGTCTCTTCCCTCTCTTCATCCTTTTTCCGCATCTCATTTGTCAAGATAGATGAGGTCACTCCTGTGGTAGGAACATCAGCCTCCCTTGTGTGCCAAGCTTGGTTAGTCTTGGTCATTCTCTCTAGAAGGGCCGAGGCGATACCAAATTGTTGGTCCATGAAAGTACCACCCCTAAGGTTGTTGGCCACATACTTGTTCATTGAGTTCAAAGCCCTATAAAATCTTTGTAGCAAGACATTATCGGCAATCTATGGTTGGGACACACCATGAGTTTCGTTTTAAACCTCAACCATTCCTCGTGCAAAGGATCGTCGAGAAGTTGGCAAAAGTTGGTAATTTCATTCCTCAGCTGCATCATCCTTGAGGAAGGGAAAAATCTAACCATGAAAGCCTCTACCAACTCAGCCCAAGAGGTGATTGACCCATCCGATAGTTTTTCCAACCAAGTCGTTGCTTCCCCCGTTAGAGAGAAGGGGAATAGGCAAAGTCGAATAGATTCTTGGGGGATGTTTTGAAAGATGAAAGGTTGACATATCTCCACGAAGTTTTGAATGTGCCTATTTGCATCTTCATGTGCTACTCCTCCAAACATCTATTTCATTTGTATGAGATGGAGCATAGTGCTAGTGATGTGGAATACTGCGTTTCCAACCGTGGGAGGTAGGCGGATTGCACCTACCCTTCCTTGAACTATGGGTTCATTGGTTGCTTTCATGAATCTGTCTACACTTTCGTTGTCTCCCATCTTGCTCATGGGCTACCTTCTCAATCAAACAAAACCAAAAAATCAAAGAAAAAGAAAAAAACATGCAACAAGGTAATTTTAATTTACAATCAAAAAGGCTACTCAAACACAAGTCCCCGGCAACGGCGTTATTTTTGATAACGCTCAAATGACAGTCTCTATTATGGAGGTGACGACGATCGTTAAGCAAAAAAAAAATTATATTACACGACAAGAGTCGGGGTCGATCCTACAGGGAATGATAGCTTAGCCAATGAGATTGTAGAAAGGACCTCACAACGAGAGTAGATTATTCAAACAACAAATAATATAAAATAGAGGGGAATTGGGAATCTGTCACAATTTAATTCCAAACCAAACAATAAAGTAAATGCAGGGTGTAAACAAGAGAGATGATGACTAGGGATGTGCTTCCGATGGGACTCAAACATGGGTCAAGGTACTTGCTCAATTGCGGTAAATTCTCACTAAACAACATAGGTAGCATTGATTTTAGGCATGAATGTTAATCTTTCTGTTTCACAATCATTTATCCAACGGTCTTTATTCAAGCACCATTGTTTGGGCATAAACCAACTAATATAGGCTTGGAAAAGTCACACTATCTCTAGATTAGACCCTTAAATGGGTGTTTCCAGCGAATTGAGCTATTTCTAGCCTCAATCTAAGTGGAATATCAAGTATCCACTAGCAATTTCACATCTAAAATTATGAACCCCTTTCTCAAGAAAGAACACAATCAAGTAAATTAACTCAATGTTTGCAACCACCAATTTTAGAGTTAAAATATGGTGAAATCACTAGACCCATATCATATTAGCAATTATAAACACAAATAAGCAAGACCCATACCATTTAATCAAGTACCCATCATCAACACATCCCTAGACAAGGAGACTTAGCCACTCATACTAAAGGAAGAAGAAAGTATACCCATAGAGAAATTCAAATTCCTTTTCATTAATTGTAGCGAGAATCCAATATCCAAGCTCAAATTTACAAGTATGATGAATCCAAGGTTCAAGATGGAGAGATTAGAGTGTAACCCTTTATCTTTCCTTGGGAGAGAAACTTGCTCAAAAACTAAAAACTCTTCAAAACTATGTAAAACTATGCCTAAATTGGGTTTTTGAATATTCTCAATTTGTCACATAAGAGTTGATAAAATTGCCCCTCGGGAGCTGTGCGTTGCGACATGCATTTTGCACGTCATATTGTGCACATCACACAACTCCGCACAAGCAAACCAGTGACTTGGCCAATCTTCAGTTGTCATGCAAAGTGGAGTGCGGTTCGCACCAGGCCTTGTGCGTGTCACACGGTGGTCGCACCCCTAAACAAATTCTTTTATTTTCTTCTGAGCTTCATGCGGAAGGAGGTGCGGATCGCACCAAGGGTTGTGTGTGTTACACGACGGCCGTACGTCTCAGCAGAATCTTCATCTCACTTGATCATTTCACACTCCAACTCTTTTTGAGCTCTTTTGGGTCCAATTCCTTGTTTTCAATCTTTGACCAAGAGTACCTGAATTCACATCAATAAAGGCCATAAGAACCTCTAAATCTCATTAAAAAATAGCAATAATTTATGATTAAAGGCTCAATAAGTTGGTAGATTACTGACTTATCAGTAGCTTGCTGGAGGAGAGAATAATAGGGTTGAGGAAGAGGGAGAGGCCGGTGGCTAAGTAGTTCACCGATGAAGCATAGCAACGATGGTGTGCCGCTATTTATCAGAGGTGGAGCAGAGAGAAGAGAGAGCTTAGGGGGTGAGGATGGCGGTTGGTCTAGGAAAAATGAGTTAGGGTTTGGGGTCTTAGGTTAAATAAAAAAGGAAATAAAAGGTGAGATTTAATCTGAGTCGTCCATGAGATGAGATGGATGGATGTATTAAAAGAGATATATGGGTCGGGTTAAATGGGTCAAATCGAGTCATCTGGATTGTATTCAATTGAAATTGGTATGGAAATTTAAAATTTGGCTAAGTTGGCTCAATTTTGACTAAAATTGACATAGATTAGGTAAGAAGTAATCAGAATTAAAATAAATTGGGAGGAGGATTAAATTTTGGATTGTTATTGAATAAATACCATGTGTAAAATAGTAGAACATAAGTAACACAATAATTAACCAAATATAACGTAAAAATTTTATTCTTAAAATTAATTATTATTAAATTATATACATATATTATACGTAATATATAAATATAAATATATATATATATATTTATAATAAAATTATACAAAATTCACGATAAATTACATATTTATGAATTAAGTACGTGATTTTAAGAAATATCAAAATAACACCAAAAGATGTGTAATTTGTATGATAAAAATAATATGTATGGGAAATAAAGATTAAAAAATAATAATTTAGTAATATAGCAGCCCAGAGTGAAGTATATGAAGGTCAAAATTGGGTGTCA